>BEXV01002525.1:17006-27274 GCA_003118195.1 Hemicentrotus pulcherrimus
TGAAGTTGGTGTAGGAAGCATTATGCGATTCTACAATATGATCAGTGATCGTTGTCGCAGTTTAAATCGAGTCGAAAGTTATGAAATTGTAATAATAAACTCTTTATTTTGTATAGTTCCCTCTCAAGGTCAAGATATTAATTAGGCTATAACAAAATGTTGATTGACTAATATCGACCGATCAGCTATTTCCGTTTGCAAATTATATATCACAACTACATATTCTGCGATGTTCATGGCCGCAGCTACCATATAAGGCTAACCTGCCGAATCCTCGAACACTGTGATGCCAGATGCATATTGAGAGAACTTAATTACCAATCTTGATCATAATACTGTATACAGTACAAAATGATTGGAATGAAATTCTTGTGTAATCATGGTAAAACACCGCTATAGATGTAAACACTAAAGGCCTAGAGCGCTTTTTAAAATCAAAATTCAATTATCCGAGGACAACACATAATACTTTCAACTAGATGAACATGTATTGTGCTCTTAGCTGCACATAAAGGATGGAAGGAGAATTTCCTTGATATCCGATTCTTTCTGCTTTCGGGGCCGGTAATCTATTACAACCTTCAGATCCTGCAAAAAATGAATACTTTCCTCTCATCCCATATAGTAGTGTTTTGGCACTAAACCTTTCTGTTTTTTCTTCATATTGATATTAACTTTGTTGTTGCTGTTCCTGCTTTGAACCAACATTGATACATAAACGAATTTCGAAACCCCGCCACCTTTCATTAACGTTGAATGCAAATAGGCATGTTCATAAACTGTTTAAATATATATAAACCGACCTTATAAATATGAAAGAAAAATGAGAAAGACTTAGCAACGGAATATACTAGAAATTGAATTAAAAGGATTAAATATAAATTGTGTAAGAGTACCAAAAGCCCAATATAGCTAATGAAGGAAATTAATGTGTCGGGGATCTATATTCTGCTGAAAGTAATTGCCCGTTTCGCCATCTTTGTGACACACATAATTTATCTTATCATGGTTGCGACAGATGTGAAATCCCCACTCTTCAAGATCATGATTTTACAAAGTGTTGGTTACTCATACGCACACCAATACAAGCAAATACCATGCACGAAACCGCCAAAAAGCCGGTTACCAGAAAAGATTTTAGTTTAATTATACTCTTCATAATTGGATGTCCCTAAATCATTTTTTTTTAAAAGAGAAGTCCTATATAAAATGTTACTTCAGAGAAAAGGTGTTTAACGTCTCTAAATAATGCAGATCGGCTTTTCACACTCTGACTTCCCAGGTATTGTGCAAGGTACAAAGGGAAGATTAAAACCCGATAGAAATGTTTGTGAAAGGATAATCAGATTGTCGTAAAACTCGAGCACATATAAAGCACATCCTGTCCTTTATTTCGGAATCAATGTTAACAGCTCAGTCTGTTTACTGGAGATAAAAATGTTACCAGTAGCAATTAAGAGTCGTAAATAAATCAACACTACTACAACAAACTCAAAATCAGAAAAACATAGGTCTACAAAGTGCTATCAAAAAATCCCCTTTGAAGTGTCTTGTGCTTCCAAAATCGTAAGTTCCATAGGAAAAAGTATAACCTTTCAGAAAATGCTGAAAACTAAAATAATCAGGTACACTTTATTGAGCTCTAACTGAAAACCATAAATACGACTTGTTGGTGGTTTGTGGTCATATATTATATGGTAATTGGTCTACTTTACTTCGGAGGCTAAACATCAAAATGCGATCTAGATGACTGAGCGCTGGCAAATTAAAAAACAACCTAGCTGCCTTTGCCCAAGTTTGGTGTTCACAAGTTAACTTCATTCGGTTGAGAATCTTTCATTTAAAACGTTTCGGCAGAGACTATAGTCAAGTTCAAAATGCCTCAGGGGGATACTTACATTCAAGAAAGCGTGATACGATGATGAACTCGAGTATCTTCGACTATTAAAACCTGTAACAATAAGTATGTGATTGCAACAATATTCAGGTTTGAATCTGGGTAGTATTGGTGAGTACACAATCCTTCTCGGAACAATAATTATGTCTTACACCATCGAAGTATCTAAATAATCATGATGATGGAAACAATTCTATTTGCATAAAACCATATCCCACTTCATTGCTAATCAGCTTTGATTTTTTACTGTGAGCTTGATTACGTAATAACTGTTCAGCTGAAAATAATTTCAATTCTTGAAGCATTAATACTATTGAAAGTTTTGGACTTGTTGGATTTTGACCAAATTCTTTGTAGGTTAAAAATTCAAGCTATAGGACCTACTACTCGACCAAACTTCCTTTTTTTCCCGGGGTGAATTTCCATACGACCACCGTTTATTTTTAATCAGAAGCTATATTATACATGTTCGGTCAGAAGCTATATTATACATGTTCGGTCCAGGCAGATAATGGGTTCAGATGAGTGGATACGACTTGTAAATATTCTTAAAGCGTAGAGTTTGTTTAGGACGAATTTGAAAGGATCATCCACCTCGCTCGCGCGCTGCATGTGCATGTGCTCCGTCTATATTAATTCAAGCATGCAAATGCATACTGGCTCAGCTGTCAATCCCGATACCCACGGGCTAGCTATATAGGGCCTATAACTAAAAAGTTGTTGTATTGATGATAATCCTTTATTTTGTCGCTCTCTTTGGGCCGATATTTTTCAGTTTTAAACATGTGTTTCACTGAGCGTCACCATTCCTCATGATAATCCATGGTTTGCAATGTTGTGTTGAGTGTGGATTTTGAAATTAGGGCAGAAGAAGAGTGAGAATTTGGGAATAATTTGATTTTGTGTATTATATCCCATTTAAATAAACAAAATTCTTATGTTTTTCTTTAATATTTTTTTCTCTCTAAAAAACAGTAAAAAAAAAACTTTTTTAAAATGCCGACGGTAGATTTTCAGATTTTTGGGTCGGTCGCAAAGTTTTTATATTAGGCCCAGTAGTAATTCGCTAGTATATTACCATATGGAGTTACTAAAGCTTTAGTAACTCCATGTATAAAAACACATTTCATGATCTGTTGAAATTAAGTGGCTGTTATAGACCTAACTAATATATTTCTGATTATCATGTTACAGAATTTGTAGCGCAGTAGATTTAGCCCGGTGCCAACGCGCCCAGAAAATGGGCTATATAATTCACTCGGGTTCTCTGTGATAACTTCGCCAAAAGGAACCGAATTGAAGGTCAAGTTCGGTTCAAGATGAATGGCTGTTTGGTGTTTGACCTGTCATGAATATTGTGAAAGGGGTATAATTAGGGACGTTAAGTTTGGGTCTTGGGGATATCGGAATTTTTAAATTTCTATGTATTTGTTAGTTTGTTGAATAATTGCAGATAAGTTGGGAAATTCCTATCCAAGGTAAAAGCTGTCATTTAAGCTTCGGATATGAATAACAGAGAGAGCCCAGAAACTCGACCGACTCTTGAAAAGTGATTATTGTTGCTGCTAACCAATCCAAAAGAGAGAATTCTGATTATGAATTAAACGAATAGGTCACACCTTCAACCAACCCAAAGAGTTTATTACCTGCATGTCAATAATATAGACAAGGACCTTGGACTCATTGAAAGAGCATAAGGGGAAGCACAGATGAAAAAGAGGGTGGGCAAACGTCTAGTTATGGACTCTTTACATTGATTTTTTTATTCGCCGACTATATCGCGAGAACCTGTTAACCGGGGCAACGGGATTCCTTCGTTTCTTTGCGGGCATGGCTAAATCACGAATCCAACTTTGACCAATCATATGACTTTATTGTGCGCAATAGCGCGAGCTTTGAATTGTCTCGTAACAAAAGATATAGCGCGCAAAAGATCACGCTTTGTCTGGCAACCAGACTAAATATTCCCACCTATACACAAACCATATTTGCTAACAAGATGGGTGAAGTTTTGTGAATTTTCTCCGATAATATTCCTATTAAGGTCTCCGAAAAGTCCTTCGGCAAAACAGAAAAGGTAAAAATCTTCTATTTGCTCTGTCCAAAATTTCTTACATTTTCATTTTCTTAGTTATCGATGGCGGAATAGATTTGTCTTATAACATAATTGCATTAATTATATTTAGGATGCAGTATGGTTGAACATTTTCTTTATAGAAAAATAAAAATTTCTGACATTTTAGTGTACAACAAATGGGAGGGAACATCATAACAACATTACAGATATTTGTTTTATTGATAGCAACTTCATAACTTTCTTATATTTAATCGGATGCTCCTCAATTACCTGTTCCTCTCATTTTTCTGCAGCAATTAAAACCAACTTTATATCAAGGTGGGCTTACCCTTTCAAAAAAATTGAATGTGGTTAAAAAAAAGAAGACGCCCCCATCCCCAGAAAAACTAACAAACATAGACAAAAACAAACTGGGGAAAATGGTTAGGTAAATGGCAAAAATAAATGCATGCAGACGAAATAAAGATAAGAAGGTTCGAGATCACTAAAATACAGCTGAGAGACAGCTTTCGCGTCTGCCGACTCTAAAACAATTATAAAAAAACTATTAAAAAACGAGATTTTCTTTTCCTCATGAAGGACCCTGTAGCCTATTCAAAATGTTCTATGGGTTGAAATGGGCTGTAAAAAAAGTCTTATAAAAAATAAAACAACGACAAAAAACCAAAACAAACAACAGAAAAAATAATAAGTGACTGCTTACATTATCTAGAAAAATACAACAATAAAATTGTCATAAATAAGGAATAACATGACTGCATTCCCCTGTCATGCTCCTGTTCTAAGCTGCCAGTAATTATTATTTAGTTAAGTAATTGTTTTAGTTATTGTGCCTTTAATTAACCGTAACAACTAAACTTTCGAAAAAAATCAACCTAATTAGGCAACTCTGGCTACTGCGATACTTCGGCAATTTTGTAATCACACCAACTTACGGTGATTCTAAAACACCTATTCTGCTATTGTACGACAAGCTAATAATAATTATCTGCAATTATTAATTTTGCTTGATAGTTACACATTCTTAAAAATACACAAGCATGCAGTAAGCATATATTTTATGGTTTATATTTACTAGTTTTTCTACTTTGGGAAGAATCCAAAGAATTACCAAAGTAATATACCAGCTTTGGCAACGGGCTGCGACTGGAGAAATTCTGTCGAAAAAACTTGGCACGCTGAAACACCAGTGGCTTCTTTTCCCAAGCCACGACAATGGTCAAACATGATGATGATGACGTATTACGTAATCCGAACATAATTTGGGACACACAAATAGGTTTTGCCCTTCAATTAATTTTTCGAAAATATTTGCTCAATTAATTTCTGACTAAGAGGGTACAGAGTTAATACAGAGTTGAATAATCAATCAATAATCATTCATTCGTTTATTTTTCTATTATATCCTCATTATGCCAGGCATCTGCCGATTGAGACCTGTCAAAATTATAAAGCGTCTGAACTAGCCTATTACTCGGACTATTCATCAGATTCACCTTTAATTTTCTTCGCCGCTTTGAGTGAGTCTGCAAGCACAGACCTTAAATTGACACTTTATCAAAAAAAAAAAAATCATTGTGCCTTGAGAAAAGCCTAGCCCAGCTATGATAGTCTTATAGTGCAGACTCTCTTTTACGACTGACCAGGGTTTGTGCTTGCAGACTAGCGTTGAGTGTAACTCGATCGGCATATATCGTAAATCCATAATTTCAGATACGCATCAGTGACCGCCGGAGGAATCTATGCTGTATTCAAGAAGTCAATAATTATTTATTTTGCATAATGTGAAATCGAGGTGAAAAAAGTATCAATGTGACATACATGTACATGTATCATTATGAGTAATTACTAGAGCTAGCTGCGTGAGTAGGCATAAGCAATAGGAATGTCAATTTCGGAAACTTATGATCGCTTTTGGAATTTCTCTCACTATGAATATATAATTTCAGCCCTCCGATTCTCCCCGATTATAATAGATAAATAGAAGTACGCTTCCAAGTGTAAAATAAGGTAGCTGCACTATATCATTTTCTTAAAAGAGATTTCCATTGAAAATATCTATATTTCATCTATACCCAAAGCGATCCTCACAAATAGAATCCGAAGCAACCATTACAACGTTGAAATCGGAGTGCAAAAGAAGACTTTGAATAAAAGACTAGTCAAGGATGTTGGCCGAGGTAACAGTTCACAAAGAGTCACTGTGACGGACGATGCTTTTTTTATATAATACAAATGATTGTTTATCTTCAGTGTACGCTCATCGGTGCATCTATCTTGTATCTGCAATTCAGCTCAGCCGTACAAGTCTTCCATTCTATATCAGCTCATCACAGTATGCCAAAAGGGTAAGAATGACTTCCTTATTTCTTTATTCTTTAAAAAATAATCGTTGTTTTCTACCATTTTTTTCTTAGAAAATAATCGTTTGCTTAGTTCGAATTTTGTCGATCTAATTCACCCCCTATGACAGTGATAATTATGTAGTCAACGTAAGTTATATTATACCAACTAATTATATAAAGGTTTTCATAATCATGGCGTTTTCAAGCGAGAACCCTAATAAATTATCTCTATCTGATAATGGATTACTTCTAAATCGTCGAGCGTAGTGAATAAATAACAGAAGTCTATCCACGGCTGTTTCCATCATTCACACTAATTTTGTAATTTATCATTGCATATCCCTGGTGTATCGGAGAGTGTTTAATCCTGTGAATTTGGCTCGAGTTTCCGCGCTGACAATTTGTCAAAGCCAAGCATTAGGCTCGCGTTGATTATAATGATATACATGTATATTTTACCTCCTGTCTCATTGAACAATTCACACACAGATAATTTACAAGGGCAGCCGATCGAGTGCAAGCTATAAAACACTACAAACCGGATTTGCCATGTCTAAAACAGAAGGCGGCCTACTGTATATTGGACAAACCTTGAATGACCTGTGCTGATGACGTATACGACATAATAATCTGGACAACTACAAATCTGAGACTGTTTATCTTAAGTTAATCTTCGGTGCCATCGAAGCAGGTTCATTAGATAAATAAATACCATTTAAATAACCAAGACACGATGTCGGGTGAAGAAGTGGAAATGGAAAAGAACACAGATCTCGCCAATGGCGTCCCTAATGGCGTGGACAAATATAGGGACGGAGAACAGAACGGACACAAAGCGGAAAATGGCGACTTACCACCGGTCGAAAGTAAGATTTTTATTTTTTTTCTTTCTCGAATGCTAGTGATGGTGGATCAGCAATTCATTGTAGAATTGCTTCCCCAAGTTCACACTTGACTTTCCCCAAGTTAATTAATGAATATGATTTTATTAACTATTTAAACCTCGTAAATATAGGCATGACATGTTCTAGTTGAGCAGTTTTGTTAAACAACATCTTTCTCCCTTGTGATTTCGAGAAATGACATCTTATTCTCTTGCATGTAAAAAAGAAGAAGAAGATTTTGACAGCTTTTCTTTTGGAACTTGTCCCGTCATAACCCTCCCCCTCCACATAATGATTCAAACTAAATTTCGGCTACACGCGACCCTCCACACCCCTCTCGCTATCCTTCTCAATAATATAATTCATGGTGATATTTAGGAGGTCCGAGGTTCCCTAATTTCAGCAACTCGTAAATACAGAGCAATGCATGACCCCCGTTACTATTGGAAGACCTCTCATGCATGTAGACCATCTTTTCGGACTTTATAACCACATAAACGATCAATAAAAGGACTACGTTATCCTATATCTGTTTCCCCTACAGTCTATTGTACCTGTTATGCAACGGTATAGTTTAAATTCCTGCGTGATAATAGTGAAGTGCAGGATATAGTATGGTATACATTCCCATGCGGTGCAGGGCGACTCCCCCAAAAATAGACGATTTCGTTTTAAGGGAAAGAAGAAGAAGAAGAAGAAGAAGAAGAAGAAGAAGAAGAAGAAGAAGAAGAAGAAGTAGTAGTAGAAGTAGAAGAAACAGAAGAAAAAAAGAAGAATTAAGAGAGAGGGGGGGAAAAGGAAATAGACGACGAAGAAAAATAGAGGAGGATGAAAAAAAAAATTAAAAAAAAAAGAGAGGGTAAAAGGAAGTAGACGGCAAAGATAAAGATAGGAGGATGAAGAAGAAGAATAAAATAGTAAGGAGAAGAGGGAAAAGAACTAAAAATATAAGAAAGAAACATTATGTCAACAAGAGAAAAGGAGAAGACAGAGAAAAAAAGTCTAGGAGAAACAAAGAGAAGAGAAACATTAATTTGAAGAAGATTGAAAAATGTTCGGCCCCGTATTGCCTCCTCAAAATCGTTATTTCTGATGTAAAACATTTTTGATGACTCCTATAATGCTGTACCATACCAACATTCCGATGACTATTGCTAAAGCTTTCGCAAACTATTATATTATTACGTTAACAATAATTATCTCCTGCTTAAACCCAAACTCATCCGATTTATAATACAGGGTAAACGTCCCGTTGCATCTAAAACAGACGATACACTACTGTAAGCCTTTTTATTCGAGTATGAAAAATATTGACGATAATTTGTATTCAAAAAAATCATGTTCGTAAGCAATAAAAGACTCTTCTTCAAGATACGTTGTACGATTAATATCATAAATAACAGAGCACCAACAATGATGATATGATTATCGAACAATATGACACACGAAACAGATGATTTATATGCTAGAGAATTTCTTTGACCATCATTAGTTAATAAGGTTTACCTGCACGTCTATAAAGAGTTAATCATTAATGAAGATTTCAATTGCTTTATTTGCCTCGCGTCTTTCGGCCTTGGTTTTTCATTAAGATGAGCTAATGATAGACCTACTCTGAAAGCTTAGAGTTAATTCATCACCAGTTTAATTTTTCCACTTAAAAACATTGTGAAAAATAGCTGTCACCAGAGGGGAAATTGTTGCCGATACATCATGATGATCATGCCCTTTTTTCCTTTTTTTTTAACGTGCAGTATCATTATTTGAATATTTGAATATTTTTCGTGTTGTTTTACTCTTTATAAAGAATGCACATCCCGCTGACGTTAACACATTATTAAACCCATTCTTTATTCTTTTTAATTTCTCTTCTTTCCGAATGCATTGAACATTTCAAAAGGATATTGGTTCTCCTGCTTAATGAATGTTTTGAAAGTAAACGTGGTGAAAGGTTTGGTGTATGGAATGAAGGCAAGCGACACCCCCTCCCCTCTCTTCATTTTGTTTAAAATAAATTCTGTTAAAGAAAAATATAAGTACATTTCGAAGTCTCTCGTCGAGATGATGAAGAGGAGGAGATCGTTCCTTCCTATACAATTCATATTTTTTTACGAGATGGCCGTTGCAGCAGACAAAACACAAAATGTAGGTCGGATACCAAACTTTGATAAACCATAGTTGGTTTGTTTGCTCAGTCTCGCAGGAAAAAGGACATTACTCCTTATATCATTGGTGATAATGCATATTTCATTCAGATTTTTGTTTGGAAAAGATCGTTGTTCAAACATACTTATAAAAGAAGGACTGTGCACACTCTGGTTCCCCCGCATGTCCCACACAGTGTCAAGTGTTTGACCATCCGGAGAGAGAGAGCTAGAACAATACAAAGATAAATATAAATACATATATACAGATAAATAGATTTAAAGATGGGGGAGAGAAAAATGTATATAAACGGAGAAAAAGAGGGAAGGGGAGAGAGAGAGAGAGAGAGAGAGAGAGAGAGAATGAATCATAAAAATTTGTCTTTTGTATAAAAGGTCCATTGTATAAATTCATAAAGTTATGAAATGATGCTCGTACCATGAACTGTAAATCGTTCGTTTCATAACTCCGGATAGTCTTTTTTCATACCCATTTAAATTTGCCATGTATCAGACCATACAGTGGCAGAAACGAGGATGGACTATCATATTTTTAATGTCCAGTCCGCGATCATTATGGGTATAAAAAATCCGATTTCAAGAAGGGTTAGTACATGTAGCAAAAGTGGAATTTATAAGTAACTAGCCGGATATAATCTCTATTCTCTAATGATACTACATAGTAGTAGTAGTAGTAGTAGTACTACTACTACTACTATGTAGTATCACTAGAGAGTAGTACTACTACTACTAGTACTACTACTACTACTACTACTACTACTACTACTACTACCATGTCTATTACTACGCTGTACTACTACTACTACTACTACTACTACTACTACTTCTACTACTACTGCTACTACTACTTCTACTTGTACTACTACTACTGCTACTACTACTACTACTTCTACTACTACT
>BEXV01002525.1:37032-54285 GCA_003118195.1 Hemicentrotus pulcherrimus
TGTGAATAATATAATAATAATATCTTTATTCGGATATCACATTCCCGGATAACCGGATACGATATAAACATTCGACAGAGAGGGTAAGAAGAACGACCGAGTAAACAAACCTTGATCTGCGAAGAAAATGTTGCTGTATTCAAGTTATAGCGTTTCATTTTTTCAACAGTTTGGCCCAAACTTGCTCTTTTGATGTTTACCAAAACTGTAAGTTCATGACATTTTTGTGATTCTTGCTGATTATAAAAATTTTGATTGGGTAATGACTTTGCGAGAGACGATTTTTTTTTATATCCCAGTCCCACGCGTTCAAAATTTTGTATCGTTCTCGTAGTCGCCAAGTAGAGAGAGAGAGAAAAGTAGGGAAATCTAAAGTTTAAATTAATAGAACTTATAGACTCTAGGCCTATAGAAGGATAAAACATCATAATTATTATGCACCATTACCGATAGAATGAGACTATAATTCAAAAGATTAGATGTGCATAATGAATATGAGTCTGTTGTTTTCATCTTAATCATTTCATTTTCATAATTTCATTTTTCTTTTTCTTCTTGACTCGAGTTCTTCTCTGGCTCCTTCTGGCTCCTTCTGGCTCCTTCTTCTCCTCCTTCTTTCTTCTTCCTCCTTCTTCCTCCTTCTTCTTCCTCTTCCTCTTCTTCTCTCTCCATGATCCTCCTGTCTTCTACTACTCCTACTTTCTTCTTTTTATTACTTTTCTTCTTGTTTCTTCTCCTTCTTTCTCCTTCTTCTTTCCTTCTCCATTTTCGTCTTCTCCTTCGTCATCTTCCTTTTCTTTTCCTCATTGAATATGTTGATATCATTTGTCACTCAGAAACCAATGAGACTCATTCTTCAATCCAGACGTCTTTACTGTAGCAACAGCAGCAGCAGCAAGGCCAAAAGCAGATTTACTTTATTACAGGGAAGAAGAGGAGGTCAGTCACAAACAAAGGCTCATCTACATAATTCTGCTGTTCAGATTCAGAAGGGTGTTAAATCTGTGTTGGAGTATGTGAGTTAGCGCCCTTCTGGCTCTAAACAGACAATACAATGTAACATACCGGTAATAGACCACTGTGTTGTTTTAATAAATGGCAGGTGGGGATGAAAAAGTAGATTTGTGCAATATGGTCTCATGGTTTTTCACCTTATTTCTGTGTATGATGTAATATCCAAATCATGAAGTACAATATAACCCCCCCAACAATTTACTGCTACAGTTTAAGAGCCTTAATTTTAAGGGTAATTTTGTCGAAAAATATATTGAAGAAAAATAGTAGACTTGGTTCTTTTTTATCAAAAAGACATGCCTCTCCGGAGGACAGGGGTTGTTATCTAAAAACTATATATAATTTTATTATCAACTGGGATATTCCTGTTTTTCAATTGTCATTTGGACAACATTGACTGCTGAGCAATGGTTACAAGCATCTGTCTAACTCTAAGCACCTTTGTTTAACCTGTAGTTATATAGCTAAAGTAATTAATGGTTGCCTGCATTTGAATTGAAGTGACTTGTTGTATTTGTTATTTCAGAGAATCTCTTCTTTCACTGTTTTGCTTTTCCTTGATTGTGTTTATTATTTTCCCCTGTTCAGTTTCAATTGCTGCCCTTACTGCAGTTGCTGCTGGGTAAGTCACTTCATTTTTAAAATAGTATTTATTATTCCAGCACTGGTTCAATTTCTTATTGCAAGTGTTAGATCATGTAAGAAATGAATAAGGAAAGTCTGGTTTGAAAGCTTTTCTCTGTGCACGATGGAAGACAAATTATTCTGATATCAGAAAGACTGACCGATTAATCACTTATCATATTCTACTCTTTTGGAAAATACTTTGTTGTTCATATTGCTAGTTAACATTGTATCCTATTGTGCCTTAAATGTACCATGATTATTTGGAATCTTTCTCTGCATCTTTTAGGAGTGGTCTTCTGTACATTGAATGGCTAACCTTAGATAGGGCCGTCCATTATAAACCAGATGGAGTCTTACCAGAGAGAGGCAGCGAGTACATCTATATCAATGCGACGGTTGACCAAGGTATTTTCATGTTTTGACGATCTATTATTTGATTTATTCGTTGTAGTAAAAAACCTGTTTTTTTCCTGAGGATTACATTACAGTTTGTTTGAGTGAGATATGCAATGCATTTGGTATAGACTACTCTTTAAAATTCAACCTCTTGTGCAGCACTGTGTTGATAATCGTGTGACTCTCTGAATTACAGACTGCTTTGTTTCACACTCTCAAATAGACCACAATAACCCATGACGATGTTTCTTTCTCTAGATGTCCACAATACCGCACTACCATGCACGGTTTTTAGCACGCAAAGACTATGTCACTGTATTCAACACTCTCCACCCAGATGTACTTGTATAAAATGGGTGGTAGCCTGCCAAAAGCAAGGGTACTACTGGAGTTTTGTGAGCATCGTGCATGGTGGATGTGAGCAGATAGATAAAAGAAGTTAATATCTTTTTAAATATTATTTTTTAGATGACCTTGTTACACAAGTCAAGAGTAAAGTGCACTGGAGAATCAAGGCTTTGGAATATATTCTGAAAGACAAAGATTCAGAGAGTGGTGAGTGTGTTCATGTTATTCACCTGAAAAACAATTAACTGTTTAGAGACAAAGTCCATACCGGTAATCAGTTTACTTAAATCCATGTGCTACCAAGTACTGTTATCAGAAAACGTTGTACTCCTATAAACATGATAAGCAGGATTATTGAAGAATCTTACTCTAATTGTAGTAGCTCACTCTTTCACTCTTTTTTTTAAAATGTTGATTTCTTTTAAAATTTCCTGCTGTTACATATCATTACCAAATGACCCCCCCCCCAAACCCTTTTAAATTAATATCAAGCCCATTGATAAAAACGTTGAAGGTCAATCAGTGTTTTATCCGTATTTCAGCATGAAACTATATGCCTTTTAAAATGAATTATTTTGAGAAGGCTAATAATAATAGGTAAATTTAAATAGCCATACTTGGAAGTTAACTTGTTGACTTCTAAATTCTCTTTTTCCTTAGGCAGTGGGTTAAAGTTTTATAAATATGAATGAAATCAGTTTTTTTTTAAATATCCTTAAATGCTCGTTCAGATATGACACAGTAAATGAATGGCAACTGCATGCAGCAAAGGTCCTGGGGGGTGTTTCACAAAGATCCTAAGTTGAACTTATCTCTAAGTGTGACTTAACAATTATGGAAAGCCGTTAGCATCCTTGAAAATATTTTGTAAAAGTTATTTTAAAAGGCATAAAATGTTGATTCAAACATTTATATTTTCTGTTATCATGGGAGATTTCATGTTCTTGATGTGAAATTAATGACAAGTCTAAGATACTTTTTTTGCTTTTGAATATATTTCATTATAAGGCTACATAATGGCTCTCCATAATATTTAAGTCCAACTTAGAGATAAGTTCAACTTAGGATCTTTGTGAAACACCCCCCTGTTTGTATTCAGAGAGCTCTATGTTCTCAGATACAGAAATGTGAAGCGTATTTAACTTGACGTCAATAAACCGCCACTGTTTAGCATGCATCATATCTCAATTTTTAAAACTTGATTTCTTTGACAGTGTGGCCATTTCGGGTGCCTAAGGTTTTGTCAGGAGAGAAGAGCCATGTGTGGAAGGACCCCAAGTCGCTGTTGAAGAAAGCTCAGTCAGCTAACAGAGAGGTGAGGTTGCTAGGTGTGGCTGCCCTCTCAAAGAAGCACACATCGTGGCATGGTAAGCTAAAAATTTTTACTTAAAAGTCAAGTCCACTCCAAAATTATTCTACTTGTGATAGAGCAGAAAAATCAGACAAACCAATTAAAAATGATCTCATACTATTAACAGTATAAAATAAATTATTCATACCCTTTCCAAGTTTTTAAATTTTTTAAAGTATTTGAAAAATCGATTTGTCCTGATTTATGTTTCTTGAGAATGTTTCATATTCAAGCTTACGTCCAAAAATATTCAACAAAGGCCCTAATTCAACCAGTCCACCTTTCATACTTGAGATACAAAGAACATCAAATTTACAAGGGGTATGAATAATTCAGTTGTTAACTGTATAGAATGCAGTGCTATAGCTCTGTCATCAATACTGACAAATTTATTAATCAGTATTTAATGTGAAAAGTACCGTAAAATGTAACTATGTAAACTTGTGATTTCTGTATGATGTTTTGCCAGTTTCAATTGACTGTCGTTCTGTCGTTCTCGTTCCTGTATTACAGAATTGATACTTGAACATGGTTTACAGGCACGAAAGCCACAAAGTACAGAGCAGAATATCATTTAGCAATTTTCCTTTTGACATAACTCCTTTTGATCCTACAGATTCCGACTACCGAGCTATTGCTCAAGCATGCGATTCCAGGACTCTGATCGGATTAGCCAGGTCACCTGACTGTGACCCGAGATTCTTCTTGCCTCCTCCGACTTTATGTCAGGAGCAAGATCAGAAGGTAATATAGATACATCCAAGCGTAAATTGTGAATAAAGGGAATCCGATAGCAGACAAAAAGCACTGTATGGAGTCCGCTCGCACAAAGACAATTTTAACACATAAAACAATGGGGATCGCAGCCTGAGGGCATTTAAAAAAAAGTATTATTGACCTGTAGGCGGGTATGAGGGCACTTTTCAAAAGAATACTGACTGGTAGGCGGGCATGGCTAAAATCATGACTCCAATTTCGATCAATCAGTTGGCTAGATTTTCAAAGTGAGGTATATAATTTGTGTTAAGATTTCTTTGATTTAATGTGAGAACAATATGNCTCCTCCGACTTTATGTCAGGAGCAAGATCAGAAGGTAATATAGATACATCCAAGCGTAAATTGTGAATAAAGGGAATCCGATAGCAGACAAAAAGCACTGTATGGAGTCCGCTCGCACAAAGACAATTTTAACACATAAAACAATGGGGATCGCAGCCTGAGGGCATTTAAAAAAAAGTATTATTGACCTGTAGGCGGGTATGAGGGCACTTTTCAAAAGAATACTGACTGGTAGGCGGGCATGGCTAAAATCATGACTCCAATTTCGATCAATCAGTTGGCTAGATTTTCAAAGTGAGGTATATAATTTGTGTTAAGATTTCTTTGATTTAATGTGAGAACAATATGAGAACAATGCATTGTGAAAGAAACAGTGTGGAATCTATCAGAAAAGGTTGATCATCTAGTATATAAGTATTCATGTGTATTGCAAGGTTCTGGAATCACCAAAATGATCAGAAATTTGGCCAAATCTTGGCAAAGTTACAAGCACTGTACACAGAATGATGTACAGGGGACTACTCGAGCACATGGCGAAAAAAACCTCCCCCCGATTTTTACGTATTTTATGTCATATTTACAATATGAAGGCATTTGAAGAGCCATGCTTTTCAAGGAACATGTTTAATCTGATGTTCTTCCACCCTTGCATAATAAAAATGATAACGCTCACAATTTTTTGTTTACCTCTTCCCAGAACTCAACCTTCTCTTTAAGATTTTTTATTTTGTTAAATGTAACTCATTGAAAAATCAATTTTATAGCATGTGGGAAGCAATATAATATTGGTTTGTAGCAATGTTATGGAATTATTTAAAAATTACTGCAGAAGATGAGGGTGAAATTTATGATTTAAGAGTTATTGTACTTTTAATAGTACATATATTATGCCAATTTCAATTTCTCATTTTCAAATGACGATAATATTTCACTAACTTTCATTTGAAACAAAATGAATTCAAGAAATTATCAATCAAGTGAACTGTTAACCTACCTTTATAACAATGGAAAATGTTAGATACCAACTTGAATGTTGATAGTTTTATGTAAAGACTTGCAAACTAGATTAATTTCAATCCTTTTATCCTTTTATTTTTCTTCAGGTTTCAATAGAGGCAGCTTTTACAAAGCTCTTAGCCTCTCTCCCCAGGAGTAATGTAGATAGATGCACACAGTACTTCACAATGGCTGCTATGCAGCAAAGTAAAAAAGCATTGGCGGAAGACCAGGTCAGTTAATTTCAGGCGTAAATATTCAGGCATGAATATTCACTTCTGAATGACAAACGCGTATAAACTAAAACAACAACAACAACAATCATATTATACTTACAGGTAAACCCCTTCTTTGCAAATACTACCAATGAATGTGAACATTGAGTAATGTGCTTGATTCAGAAATGGATGTTTGGTCTCGTTTTATCCACAAAAACCATGTCTTAGATTGGTGGTGTATCAAAATTGTCTATTTTGATATAAAAGAGGTTCTTGGTGCTATATAATGAGCATCCACTGTTTGACATTTTTTTTAAAAATTGAACCTTTGACTACAGGATTTATTGAGCATTGCACTGATCCATGCCAAAATTTAATATTGGAAAAACTATAAGCTCCCACTTTTTGATTCCCTTTGATAGAAAGGAATTCCTTGAATGCTGTGAGCACTGCAATCGGTAGTGTAGCAGAGCCGGGTTATATTGGAGTGCCTTGAGCACCTTACATGGTAGATATGTGTGCTATAGAAATATCCAATATTATTATCATTATAACCTTTGACACTTTCATTTTGTCACAGACTGGGTCCATTGTATTTGGAGGCAATGCACTTTCCTTTGTTGCCACCTTGAGTAAGATTCCAGAGGAAGCCATAGACCAGGTCTATCTCTTAGCCCTCATCAGTCACTCAGAGGTAAGTCCAATGCATGCAAATGGGAGAGTCATAAACCTTAGCCCTGGACCAAGTCTATCTCCTAAGCCCTCATCAGTCACTCAGTAGAAGGTACAGAAAAAATGATTTGCCCTAATTTGCCATCTTTTAGCCATTATTAGTCACTTAGAGGTAATTCCATTCAATGACAATGTGATAGTTCTAACACTAATTAGCCCTGGGCCAGGTCTATACATGTACCGTAGTTTAAAATAATTAGCGTAAGCAGATAATCACTGAAATAAATGATTAAAGACAGTGGCAATACACATTCATTACTTTTAGATTTTTTTATAAGGTTCTATGATGTCTTCTGCAGCATGAGCTCTTTGCATTTAGAAATGTTTTTCTTTTAACAGAATATATTTTCATCTACAGGATATTTCTTTAAATTCGCTTTTTTTGTGTAAATAGTAATTTATCATTGTTCTGGACAGGTGAGCAGCCATTGTGAGGAGATTGTAAAGCTAGCGGGTCTTCAGCTCCTGATGAGGGTCTATCAAGCGAGGGAGAACAGTCCAAAGATCCTCTCACACGTAGCACAAATTATCGCCAATCTTGCCGCCCATCGATCTCTCCACGACAAAATTATACAAGCAGGTTAGAAATTACATACAATAACATTTGAAAAACTTTTGATCAATTATCTCAAGGGTCATATCAAAAAGGTTTTGTATTGCCTCACAATTCTTTTTTTAACTTCTGATATATCATAGAATGATTCCCACAATTCAAGAGGTCATGCACTAGCCTATTGAAATTGCTTTGGTTTGATTTTTAAAATGTATTGAAACACCTGATCATTGTTTGCCTTGATATTCATGCTGCATGCAATAAAAAGTGAAACTATTAAATGTTCTTACTTCCTTCCCCTCAAATTAAAATGAGGTGTAAAATACTCTAGGATGGCTGCAAGATAGTGCAAACACTACCTTCCCAAAGAAATTCATTTTACAGGTACCCGAGGCATGAAAAGAATGACCTTTAGGTTTTGAATTATTAGGATTATGTATGGAATTTTGTTATCTTTCTTTTTTTTTCTTCTATTGAATCATTGAATTTATGTGTTGAAATTTGCATTAATGTATTTCAACATTGATTTTAATCCTGTGCAAATTAAAAGAGATATGTAAGTGCTTGATATCTATCTCTCTGTATCTCTCTCTTTCTGTCTCTCCTGCTCTCTTAGGGTGGATTTCTGTCCTAGCCAAGTGGATGAAGTCTAAACATCTCCCTCTCTCAGCCCAGGCCAGCAGAGCACTGGCTAACTTAGACAGAGACTGGTCCTCAGAGACATTCGGCAACGGGGTCTACGTCCTACACCCGAATGGCAGGTCTAGGTGAGATGAAGTTGGATTATATTAAAGGTTGGATTAAATGCTGGGTTAGGATTAGCCAAATGAATTCAGGCCAATCTCTTTCAGCTAAGGCCAGCAAGTCATTGGTCATCTTGGACAGCGACTGGTCTTCAGAGGATGACCTGACAAATATCCCTGCAATAATTAAAGGTGTAAGGTTAGGGTTAGGTTTTCACTTTGGTTGTAGGTTATGTTTAGGGTTAGGGTTAAGTTTTCACTTTGGTTTTAGGTTATGTTTAGGGTCAGGGTTAGGTTTAGGTATCGACTTGGGCCTAGGCTCCTGCAACAATTTACGTAGCGCAGTTGTTCCAGGAGCATGTGTCGTACAGATTAGTTTGGTAATGGGGTCCACATCCTACACTTACCCCTAAGATGTACCTCTTTCAGCCTATCCCTGATGGACACTGCTGTTTTTTTATATTAGATTTGAAAAATTGTCCTTGTATGTCTAAGGCTCAGTCCTACGGAAGATGTTTGGTGCTAAAGCTGGAGTAATCGTATGATAACAGGTACAGGGTTCAATTCCCTGTCACAGCACTAACATTGTTTTGCAAAAGGAGATGACGATCTTCTGTGATAAAGCCAGAATAATAATATGATTACAGGGATCTCATGGAGAACAACGGGTGATTTAATGCTCAGTGTTGGTGATTTGTCTCCTTCTTCTCCATTTCACTCTCATTCTTTTTTTTTTCTTTATCAATTATGGCTACATCTTAACTGTGATTCCCCTTACAGTGAGCCTGTCTTAGCGGATGTTGTGTTTGTTCATGGGTTGAGCGGTGGAGCCTTCTACACCTGGAGACAGGGGAAGCCAACTGAAGAGGATGCTTCACCAGAACCACCTGCACCTACAGAGGATGCTGATGAACAGGAGAACAAAGAGAAGAAGACAAAGGAGAAGTTTGTGTGGTGTTGGCCCAAGGTTAGAACATACAGTGACACTTGTTTAGACAGAACTCTTACAGGAGGCGAGAAAAGTGGTCTTTATAGTCAGGTGGTCATTCTTTACAGACTCCTTAAATAGAGAATTCAATTAGAATTATTGATATAAACTGCCTTGATAATTAAAAAAAAATTGTGGTTATTCATTAGTTTATGACCTCGCCAGCAGTAACAAATCTAGTGAATGAACTTGCTGTAAAACAATGCAAAAGCTACTCACCTTAAGAGAAGGTAAAATGTTTATGTCTGCACTCTTCTTAACACCTAATAAGAATATACCAAAAAAAGAAAGTTGGTAATGAATTAAACATTTTTAAATCTATAATTGAATCCCTGTGTGTGCTTATCCTGTAAAATCCAGAAACTTTAGCTCTCACAGATCTTCAGGAAATTTTGAGAATGGTCGGGATTCATGAAAATTTCAATTAATTAAGTAAAACATTACTTTAAGGTATGACATAAAGTTTTAGATTAATTGAAGACATGAAATATTCACGATATGTCAAAATTTCTTGCATCAAAATTGACCAGCATGAACAATTCATGGAAGTTCATTGCGAAAGATTATAACTTTACTGTATCCATGTACTCGTTCATTTCACAGAGTTGGCTTGCAAGGGACTGCCCTCACATGAGAATCGTCACTGTCTCGTATGATACCCAGATCACAGATTGGGCTTCTAAATGTCCATTTGAAGGAGAAAAGTAAGCCGCCCTTTAGCTTTTTAGCTTCTTGGCCACTGTCTTCTTTGATACATTGGGCTTTTAAATGCCCTGTTAAAGAGGAAAAACAAGCAGCAAATTGTTATCTTGTTGTTTCTCACATACAGTATACTATCCATTGCCTATGATACCAAAATTACAGATTTGGCTTGTAAATGCCCAAAGATGAAGCTAAGTAAGCAGAATTTTGATCTACATTTCCACACTTGTTGTCTTTTATGATATCCCAGATTAGTGAAATCACTTGTATAGAATCTATGACTTTAAAATGATCCTATGTCCTCATTGTTCTTGATGCATCCGACAGAAAAATAGTCGCAAGAAAGAAAAATAGATGCAACATCAATCAGTTTGGCATAGGGATATTATTATGTACGTTCATATTTGGTTACAACTCCTATCTTTCATTTCCATCAAAATAATAAATGATCAACCTTACAAAACCTGCAGGTGTTGTTGCTTTCTCTTACATATAACTACTTTCCATCTTCTCAGGCACTCCCTCTCACAGCGTAGTGGTGAGATGCTAAGGAAGCTTCATGGTGCTGGTGTAGGACAGAGACCTATCATTTGGGTGACTCACTCAATGGGAGGTAAATATCTTATCATCATCTCCTCCTCCTTCTTCTCGTCCTTCTTCTTCTTCTTCTTCTTCTTCTTTTTGTTCTTTTTCTTTTTGTTCTTCTTCTTTTTCTTTTTCTTCTTCTTTTTCTTTTTCTTCTCATTTCTTGTTCTCGTTCTCCATCTCTCATTCTCCTCGTTGTCTACTGTGTGACAAGATGCTACGTTTTTTAAAATGTATTCCTGCAACCACCAGATTGTGAAATTATCCAAATTGTAATAACTTCTAAATATGTTCCAACACTAGGAGATCTTGATATGGTTTGCATGTTGTTACATATTTGGCTCAAGGAGGATTATTTGACAAATTCTGTCAAATTCCATAAATTTGTAATCAGTCACTCATCAGGTGCCATATCCATTCCAGGGTTGCTGGCTATGCACTTCAATCTTCAATGTTCAGTTCTTGTTCTGACCGACCCATAGAAATGTGTTGGCCATTACTTTGATGTTGTCAAAAAAGGGAACAAAAAAAAATTGGGATAAGTGATGAATTTTACCACCTACCTTTATCGCCCCAAGGTCTTCTGGTGAAACAGATGTTGATTGATGCAAGCCAGAGTGAAACCATGGCGACAGTGATGGGCGAGACAAAGGGCGTGGTTTTCTACAGTACCCCTCATCATGGCTCCTCCCTGGCTGCGTACTCCCAGCAAGCCAAGTACCTTCTTTACCCTTCTACAGAAGTCAAGGAACTATCACCCGGTAAGAGGAGGGGCGGATCCAGGATTTTCTAAAGGTTNGATAAGCTAAAAAAAAATGAAATGAAAGGAACAATTTAAAAAGGTAATCACTTATGTAATGTTAACTTTTTCTATGCGGTAGTTGCACAATCTACCGCAATGATAAATGTAATTCAACAAGACCATTACTGGAATGTGAACTATTTGTTATACTGAAAAATACACCAGCACCAGTATCTAATTCCAGGAGGGTGTGGGGAGGGGCTGTTTGGGACGAATCAGTGTGGACTATGCGCAAGCCGACGATTGAAAAGGAAATTTAAAATGTTCAAAAGTTTATTTTTTATTTGTATAGATGGTAAGGCTAAATTTGTTTCAACCCCTTGATCAGATAACAGTATACCGTAATTCCTTTTCTCTACCCTTCCAGACTCACCAGTTTTGAGGAATCTTCATGGTCGTTTCCGTGCCTTGGTCCAGACACATCAGCTTCCAGTGCTGACGTTCGGTGAATCTATCCCTACAAATATAGGACTGTCTGTCAAGACTTTAGTGGTTCCTCCTCTCTCAGCCAGTGAGTTCTTCTAAATTCACACATATCCTTCTTTACCGACAGATAACAGCTATATTATTCATACCCTTACCAAGATGTGTAATTGTTTTAGTATGTGGAAAATTGATTCGTCCTGATTGATGTCTCTTCCGAATGTGACATATTAAAGCCCACACCTCAAAGTATTAAAAAAGGCCCTAAATCAACCAGTCAACTTTTCATTCTTGAGTTACCAAAAACACAAAAAGCATCAAATTTCCAAGAGGTATAATTTACTGCTAAGATGAACTAAGATTAACATCCAAAGTATAATTTTGTAAAAAACCCACAGCTCTTTCTCAGTTAACGCGAGCTAAATTGTTCAGTGCCACCATTTTGTTGTGCTCTCCGTTGCAGATCCTGGATGCGGAGAATTCCATGAGATGCCCATGGACCATCAGAACATCTGTAAGCCTCACAGCCACAACTCTCTCCTCTACCAGCTCACCTTGCGCTTCGTCCAACAAAACATCTTCATGCCGCTGTCTGTCGCTCTCTCTGAGAAACTGGAGGAACTCCTTCAGGATCCGGAGGAAGAGGAGATCTTCTATCCTCTGGGGATGTCGTTCGGAGAGTAGACAAACAGATGAGAGGCCCTGTCTATCGTCCTCTCTGAGAAACTGGAGGAAGAGAATGTCTTCTATCCTCTCGGGATGTCGTTTCAGAGAGTAGACAAACAAATGAGAGGGATGCAAAGCTTTTGTGGTCTGCTCCCAGCTAAGCCATGTTGTTAACCTGTTAAATGCCATAATATTAAAGGGTAAATTCCAGTAGATAAATGTATTAATCAAGATTGAAAGTGGTTATGAACATGATATTTGGAATATTCTTCCTTGGTGTAAAACATTGTATGGGTATATGCATATGTAAATCATATGTTATATTTATCTTTTTGTGACAAGAGAATACAAAAACGTGATTTAAAAAGTATATTTGAAAAAGCTTCTTGCTATTTTGGGCTGCTCTTATGAGTATGCAAAATAGAGATCATATTGAGCCTGTGTTCATATTAAAAGACATGTGTTTCAAATTAAAATGATCTGAATAAAACACAACTACAGACAGAACCTTGGATTGTCATTTAACAACATTTTACAATATTATAATATGTGCAATCACATTTTCATTTGACGGGTACTCAAATTGACTTTGTTGTTTGAGTGAGAAAAACTTGTGACTAAAACATGTTCAATTTTCAGGATAGAAAAACTTTCAAGTTAATCTCAGAGCAGCTTTTTTTCTTCTTCAAATATTTCACTGTATTATGAACCTGGTTTCAATTCTGTATTCTTTGTTCATGCTGTTATGACTACTGTTTGAATCAAGATGACACAAACATTATTAAAAACCTACTCCAAACATGGTACTTCTGGGGGGTGTTTCACAAAGATCCTAAGTAGAACTTAACTCTAAGTGTGACTTAAAAATTATGGAAAGCCGTAGCATCTTTGAAAATATTTTGTAAAAGTTATTTTAAAAGGCATAAAATGTTGATTCAAATCATTCATATTTTCTATTATCATGGGAGATTTCCTGTTCTTGCTGTGGAATTTATGATAAGTCTAAAATACTTGTTTTTCCACTTTTGAATATATTTGAATTAAGGCTACAAATGGCTCTCCATAACTTTTAAGTCACACTTAGAGTTAAGTTCAACTTAGGATCTTTGTGAAACACCCCCCTGGTACGGTATTATATTTACAGACATGTATTACTCAGGTACTTAATGATAAGAGAGCACATATACATGTATTTACCAAAAGAACCATAGACGGAAGCTGCATTTAGGAAAATTGATTTTAAGTGAATATAGTATATGTCAATTGAATGAAGAGCACGGATGTAGGATGTGATCATTTTATTATTTTCTGTGTTTCATTTTGTGTATGCTGCTTTGATTTATTCCTGTGCTAATTTTTATGCATGTATTCAGGTCATTGCTTTTTCTATGTGATAAAAAAGAGCTCATATTGTGTATACCATTCCTGTATCCGTCTATTTGTACACAATGTCAATGCACAAATTATTTGTATTGTTCTTGTAGAATATCTATTTATATCTTTACCTCTTTGTTACCGTATCTATTCGTTACTTTACCTCTTAGTTATCAAATCTATTTACCTCTTAGTTACCGTATCTATCTGTCACCTTACCTCTTAGTTACCGTATCTATTTGTTACTTTACTTTTTTTGTTACCATACCTATTTATCACTTTACCTCTTAGTTACTGTATCTATTTGTTACTTTACTTCTTAGTTACCGTATCTATATGTCACTTTACTTCTTAGTTACTGTATCTATTTGTTCCTTTACCTCTTAGTTATAGTATCTATTTATTACTTTACTTCTTAGTTACTGTATCTATTCGTCACTTTACCTCTTAGTTACTGTATTTATTCGTCACTTTACCTCTTAGTTACTGTATCTATATGTCACTTTACTTTTCAGTTTCAGTTACTGTATCTATTTGTCACTTTACCTCCTAGTTACCGTATCTATTTGTCACTTTACCTCTTAGTTACCATATCTTTTTGTTATTTTACTTCTTTGTTGCTATATCTATTTGTTACTTTACCTCTTATTTATCATATCTATTTTTCACTTTACGTCTTTGTTACCATATCTATTTGTTACTAACCACACCAGTATCATTAATGAAGATGGTCTTCATTTGATTAACAATAAGAGAATACTTGCTATTTTTGTCTCCAATCTTAAGTTTTGTGAATATTCTACAAGATTGCCTAACGTTTTGCATGATCACCAAATGTGCCAAATTTAGCCATTAATAATATAATGTCTCCGTCTTAAGTGGTGCTCAATAGAATTGATTCATGTTTTGTTTTGAGTTTGTAGCATGGCTTGCCTGGGACACATGGGGATGGACATACATTGTGTTTAAGCAAGCCTGAATGTGATGACCAGGGTAACAATATATCTGTGAAGTGATTGGATACTTCAAAGAGTTGTAAAGCGCTACTTAAATTCAGACATTGTGTTATTATCATTATTTTGGACAGTAATACCTAAAGAGAAGGTTGAGTTCTGGGGAGAGATGAAAATTGATTTATGAGGGTGTTTCATTGTTATTATGCATGTGTGGAAGAACATCAGAGAAAAAAAATGTTCCCTAAAAAAGCATGGCTCTCCAAATGCCTTCATATTTTAAATATGACATGTAATAGCTTAAAAATGTGGGCCTCATTTTTATGCCACATGTTTGTGTAGTCCCAAATTCATCTTTCTGTGTACATAGTGCTTGTTACTTTAACCAAGACTAGGCCAATGCAATTGCATGACCAGATCTCAACTTTATTTTTAAGGTCAGCCCCCAGATTATTATATCTACACACGTGTACAAGAGAACTTTTCACATGTGCACATGCCCACACCATAATTATCACCATTTTTATCTTACACTTGGTGATAGAATTTCATGGAATGTGAGTGACTATTACCTCATAACCACAAGTGTGGGGGCGCTATTAAATTAGCAAGTTGGCAACTGTAAAATGGCAACCGGCTGGCACGTTCTCTGATGATCAGAGAATGCATACACTGAGTTCAGCTCTTCACTTCAATCTAATATCCACTGTGGTGATAAACTGCTCAGCTCTTTGGTCGGTCAATATCAATTGGATAAACATTTTACAAGGACAGTTGCTGACGTTTTCATTATCATTGTTGTTATGACTGATAATTACTATTATCAATTATTCGATACCGGTACATGGTTTTCTCCTTGACTGTGAACCCAGTCTAATGTTTTGTTTTCAAAAAATAGTGTTTCTTCTACAGTTGTTACTCTTGACCCAGGAGTAGTCAACGGGGGTACCTGTTCGTAAATTAACTGTTTTGCACTTAAAAGCAGTGGTGGATATAATGAGAGGCAAAATCAGTGCAACCCCTCCCCCTCCACTGTGCCCAGATTTTCTTTCAAATTATTGATTGATTTTGCCTTGCATTTCTTGCATATGTATAGTTGATGTATTTGTAAGGAGACAAGAATATTAATGGAAAATTAATATGTGACGTATGATCAACATTTTAAATGTTGCACCTGTATAAAAGTGTAAGTCATAGACAAGGGTATAATAAATGTAATGCAGTACTTCGATTTCATGAAAATGATTGAACGCTATGAATATGGTGTGTGAAAGAGATTTTTTACTCGGAATTTATATATCCATGTATATTTACCTGTTTTAGGAAAGCAATTGTTTATCATCTCAGTTTTTATCTTGGTTTAAATGTGTTGCATAATTGTGTTTAGATGAATATGATGTATAACAAAATTTGTATAGGATAAAAAAGGCCCTCTCACCTCGCTGTTACATGTCTTATTTACACATGGTGTATAAAAGAGTGAGGCACGACGGCTCAGTGGTAGAACAGTGGTCTCTTAATCCATAGGTCCCGGGTTCAATACCGATTCAATGAGCTAGTGCCCTTTGGTAAGGCATTAATCCTCATTAGCAAGTCGCTCGGAGAGGACTTAAATCCGTCGGTCCCCTAGTTGCTTTCTTACTAGCATACTCATGCTTTCTTAGCAGTCGGGTAAAGCCAACAAACCAACCAAGAGTGTGTCATGTATGTGCCCATGTTAAGTGGTAGTTTACATTATATATTGCACTGATAAGGCGGCGTCGGACACAATCTTCCGGATCCTACTTGAATATCTAGATAATTCTCTTACGTAGCTGACAGATATGTGACGGACATGCTACGAATTATCTAGATAATTGGCCTCTGTCTGACACCGCCTATAGAGTATCATCTGTGACGAGTCAGAAGGGCTTTTGGTCTGTGTTGGATTGTATGCATGAATGCCTTTCTGGCATTCATGCAGATGATAGCAGCTTTTTATCAAATATTGTCGATGTCTCATCCAGAATGTAAACAATACATCAGTGAAACTGTCACGTATTCATTAACTTCATTTTTGATGGAAAGATTCATGCAAAAGAAAATTGAAAAAAAAAAAAGAAGAAAGTGTACAGTATTAACATATTGAGGAAAGTTTATGCTTTAAATTAGACTTGTGTCTGTCTTACATTGTATTTAATTTCAAATTAGCATCATAAAAGCAAGAGATCTTACGGCACATATAACAAAAGTAGCAAAACTGATCTTTGTGCGAAATGTTGTCCCTTTTATTCACGGTCTGATGCGTGTGCTCCTGATCAAAATAGTTGCGTCTAATAGAGAGAGCCAGAGAGAGAGAGATAGCAGAAGTTTTAATAGGAGAAAAAGAGGCGAGGAAGAAAGAGACGCGAGGAAGAAAGAGACGAAGATGAAGGAAAAGGAGAAGAAATTAAGACATCGTTTGACGGGATTAGGGCGGGGGTAAGGAGGTACATACCCCCGGAAAAAAAATCCTCTACTTAATATGACCATGTTTGGTTCATGATATAACCCTAACCCTAAACATATTCGTATAAAACCTAATTACCTTTGACGAAATAAAGCCCGGACAAATGACAGACCATTGGCCCTTTTAAAAAGTGTTTGTGATCGTTTTTCAACAGACCTTTACGTCAGATTTTACATTCGGTTCAAACCGGACGTTAATCTTCCTTGCTTGAAATGCATTGGATGATTTATAATT
>BEXV01002526.1:31901-52796 GCA_003118195.1 Hemicentrotus pulcherrimus
TTTTTTTTTTTTTTTTTTTTTTTGGGGGGGGGTACAGTGCCCTATTTTTCAAATGCCCCTTTTTATATAGGAAAATTCCCGTTTAACTTTGTAAGAAGTGGCCCTTTTCCAAAGGAAAAGTGCCCCTTCCACTTTTCACCTCTGATAAGTGCTCCTTTAATTTTGACATGGGCCCCTTTTCCTTTGACAAGTTTCCATTTTCCTTTGCAGTAAGTGCCCCTTTTCACTTTTGAGAAGTGCCCCTTCACCTCTGATAATTGCCCTATTTCAATCTTTTCTTTCAAGAAATGCTCATTTCCTTTATTATAAGTGCCTCTTTTTCATTCTCATAAGTGCCCCTTTTAAAATATGTTCAATGCCCCTTTTCAGGTGCGATATGTGACCCTTTTCACCTCTGATAATTTCCCTTTTAACAATGATACAATTCCAGCAAATGCCCTTTTTGTTGGTGCTGCCCCCCCCCCGGCTTTGGAAGTCGCTACGCCGTCCCTGAACGTCACATTGCTCAAGTTGTCGAGGTGATGCAACCTCTCCACACTGCGCGCATCCATTGTCTTAGCCCATTGTCTTAGTGCATTTTGACGTCGCAGCTTCGGTACTGAGCATGTGCAGAAACTGTAACCACGGTGAATGATCCATGGACTAAGTTAGGCCAGGTTTAAACCATGGATCAGTTAGGCCAACTTTCGAGAAATGAAAATGAATTAGGTCAGCGGCCTAAGTTAAGCCTGGCCTAACTAAACCACGGACTAAGTTAGGCCAGGTTTAACTTAGGCTGCTTTCGAGAATGCCACCCAAACAAGTGAATGATATGACAATCACAATTCACTTGGAATGCTCTACATGACATGTTACTCTTTCACATGAAAAAATGATGTGCACCAAACAATGAATACGGTACTGGAACAAGTCAGATACTTTGTATCAAGTCCTGTACACTATAACAGAAGCATCATCTCAAATACGACATCAGCATCAAGCAACAAAAATTGAATGGGATAAAAATCACAGTGGGCTTAGAATGCCCATCTTGTTATTTTGGCATATGAAAAATGCATATCAAACCAAAGTTTAAAACATGGCAACTGGCAAGACTGGAGTGAGAACTTACACATTTTGATGCAGTACAAACTAAACATATCACTGAATGTGATTAATACCAAAAAATCTTCCAATTTTTTTTTGGCAGGGGTAAAATAGTTCCACAGTTTAATTTCTAGCAGTCAGTGATAACTCAAGATATTACTATACATTTGCACTGAATGATTTGTGTGCCTGGTTAACAACAATTCACAAACGTGCATACATTTTGAAAATGGTAGTATTGATAAGAATATAGACCAATCTTTTGACAGTTGATTGGTAAATTTCCAGATGTGTATCTTCAAGTCATAATAGTGGCTAGTTGGCTCACACATCCAGCGAATACCCCCCTACAAATTCAGCCTGGCCGAATCTACTTCTACTTCTAGTGTGTTATTCTTAAGAAGTGGTAGTAACAATTCAATCTGTATAAAATAAATAACAAGAATAAATACAGACATTTAGCACATGTAAATAAATACTGGTGTATTGCACTTAAAGGCCCACTGTACTACTTGTAGCTACTTGCGCCATCTATATAACAAACAATGTCTAATCGGTGACCATTGGTTCCCCATGATCCTCTTTTTCTTATATTTACTGAGAGCTGAGTTGATGAGATAACCACCTGTCCAGTGACCTTGCAGGGCACTCTTATCCCTCCTTTAGACTACGGTAGATAAGCTTTAAGTTTCTGTGCTTGTCTTTTCATATAAACCTTGTAAGAGTAAACTAATTCTGCCAAATATGTATATGCTCACTTATCTGCATAATGTATTACCACTGAGTTATTACTTTAGTGCCTGCAGGATCTGTCCTTTCACATACTGTACCTGTAATGTACCTGTTATGAACCAGAGCATTATAACACTGAGTTCCCATAGGACATTTTTTTCTTCAGATGGTCATATCTAAGCCGATACTTAATATATTCAATTGGTATTCGACATTGGGACATTATTTTTGATGCTCTTTCGGAAAATGAAGAACAAATTGAGAAATTCCTAAGATAGATTTTTGATGACGTCACACTTCACCACTCTATGGTAGCAAAGACGTATATATGCACTGGCAATCAAGCATTGTTCAATCAATTGATTGAACGAAGCTTACATTTCAATGTGCATGTTTAGAAAATTCGGTGACTAGAAACGAAATTGAATGCAACAAGTTCAAAAATGAAACAGGGGATCAACGAGTGGATTTTTTTTTTGCTCGAACATGAATGAAATAAGTTCACAAATGAAACAGGGGAGCAACGGGTGGAGATTTTGCTCGAACATGAATTCACGTTAATTAAATTGATTGCTGCTTGTAGGAAATTGGCCGGGAAAAGCTATATATATCGTATTGGTGAGGTTATGTCGTATGGTAGTGCGGTCAGCCGTGGAAATGTTGATGTGAATTATATTCTTTTTTTAAATGTGTTATAAATAATATGATATTTTCTTTACGTTGTGGTATGTGTAAACTTAACTCGAGTCCTTAATCTTTTATTTTTCCATCTCCAAACAGCAGGCGGGTCAACAGGACCGGAATTCCCTCAGAAAGTAGAAGCAGCGCAAGGGCCCTCAGGAGGACAGGCCATATCACAGGAGCCTAAAGAAACCATTGACCATCCTCTTCTAGATGACGAGTCCTCCAAGCCCCAAGGTGATGTGGCGAGTGGAAGTATGGAACAACATTCTGAAGAAGTGTCACACCAAATCACTCCTGACCTAGATGGCACATACGAAGACCTATCTGCCGGTAAGAAGCTTACCAGGGGTACCCTTATCAGTCTATGTTCTCGTAAATAAATATTCGGTTGATCTAAATATGATATGCATGTCAATTCAATGAAACAGTTTCCGATAGACAAATCCAAAACAAGTACGTACTTATGCCACTGTACCGTCAAAACGCATGTGTATTGAGAGAGAAGCGTGTTGTTAAAGATAAGTCGGGCAACAGGACAAATGCACACTGTGTTGTTGACGCGATTTGTCACCTCGCCTCAACTAAGATATCGGCGTTGTTCTTCTTTAAATAGTGAAAGTTATACACAATTTCGCCGTCAGAAAATGTTCCAAATATCTCATTGAGCCGTGTACACGAAAGGATGAGGAAGAGCACGAACTGGGAAGAATAACGGAGGCCCCCAAAAGGCCAATTATCATCGGTAAAGTTTCACGAATGAATTAAAATGATTCGTTAAGTTGCACGTGGCATACAAAATAATTGAGAACTCAAAACGTGACCTGTAAACAAGCATTTTGAAAACCTGCCACAGCCGCTTGGAGGTCTAACAGTTTGTTTTGCCATGCCTATTATTTATATTATCATTCCTTTATTGAAACCAAAAGTTGTATTTCAAATACAATTACAAACAGGTACATACACATGTAACAATAAGTTACACAATGAAACCATAGTGTGTGATACGTGAATTATCTGTAACAAGATGCCGTTATACCGTGTGATGATGTTATTTCAATAAATTCAAATTGAATTGAAAGTCATGACACGAAATTGCAAAATTATTGTGGCACACTTACGCACTTACACACCTTCAAGATTAATGTGTGCACATAGGAGTATGGTCTGAAGATGAAGATGATAGTGATGAGTAGGAAAATAATGACGATGATTATTATGATGATGATGATGATGATGATGACGACAGTGATGCTGATACCTCAGCCCCACCAACGAGGCCGACACCAAACAGACGACAACCCGAACAAACAATGAAATTACCCCTAATGGCTGGAAAATCAGTCTGTTCGGAGTTGGTCTTGAGTTGGTCTGCCGGTGTGACTGAGGTATGATGATGGTTGTGGTGATGGTGTTGGTGGTGGTGACGATGATTATACTGATGATGTTTATTATTATGGTGATCATGGTGTTGATGGTTGTGATAACGATGATGTTGAACGTAGGCGATAGTGATGATAATGGTGGTGATGATGATGGTGGCGATTGTGGTGATAATGATGGTGATTGTAATGGTTAGCATCGTACAACGGGGAAAAAACGCCAGTCAAAAAAATTATGCAATCTGTAACAGTTAAGAAAAGGAAGAAACTGTGTACATCCTATCAACCTTTATCTTTCAGATGGCAAGAAAGTCCACTGGGAATTTCTGACCGAAAGGCGAGAACTTACCCTTCAAGATGATGAAGTAGTAATATCATGCGGCATCAGATTCTCGCCGTCTGGAGCCAAGCTCAGCAAACCTATCAAGGTCACATTGGACCATAATGCACATTTCAACAATCCAAGACATGCAGAAATCATCTTCTACACCCGTAACAAAGGTAACGTTGGTGATTACGGTTCGGGGTTGTTATAGAGTTATATCCAGGGCTGAAGTAAGAGATTCATGTAGTGTGGGAAAATGAAGCGGAACAATTGTCGCAGGAGCAGATATTATATAATCTTTACCGCAGCTCAAATGTCCTTTTATTCCAATTTTTGTTTTATATTAGACTAAATATAAGTAAAAGTATCATTTCCTTCCTTATTTGATTTCAGTTTAATCTTCCCCTAACACACAACAAATGTTGGAAAGGGGGAGAAAATTAATGGGCTGTAGTTCTATTCAAGAAAGTGAGAGTTGATGCTTAGATATTTATATGCTGTCCCTAAATCATTTGTTGGATTATATATATGGTGTACTATTCACTGAAAGTATAAAATGACGTACAAGTTTAATGTACACCGATATTTATTCATAAATCTCGTTTTGTATAGACTCAGAAACTTTCGAGAGAATTCCCGCATTCACCGACGGCAGCTACCCACGTTGTGACGTCAGAGCAAAGGACTTGGATCTCTACGTAGATCACTTTAGTATTTGGTGGATTGTGGCCAAAGTCAACCAGTACTTTTTTGGAAAAAGGGTCAACTGCACACCATATGTACGACCACCTGTGAGGAAAGGGGTCGCGCACTATGTGGATCTCCGCATATTTGATGATCTCCCGGAAGTTGTTGAGGTGAAAAAGAGACGAGGGCGTTGGGTCATTGGTAAATAATTTTGGTGGGGGTAGGGGAGGTGGGTAGTTGGTCGGAGCAAATGTTCCATCAAGTGATTCGAAAATGTACCAAGAGGTCATAAAAGATGGTCCTCAGATTTTCGCCTTTTCCGCCATATATTTTACAATATTTTGTAAACACAACAAAAAGGTGGATAAATTAAAACACGAAACAAAAAAGGTTGCCATTACCCCCTTAAAGTAGTTTGAAAAGAAAAGAAAAATGCAACCCTTTCTGTCTGCTATATGACGTCTGAATTAGTCGCTAGGGGAGGTGGTACAAATATGAACGTTTTGTCCTTGTGTACCTAATGTCTACCTAGAGTTTCCTGGATTCATAAACAGAAATGTGAAAGGAAAAAAAAATGTTCATATAGCTATATATGAAGAGTTTCATTCCAAAAGGACCTAAATCCACTTTGGGTACTTTGAGTAAATCGCCTTTGTTATTTCTCCACCTTCCCATTAGCCATGTACCTTCATGTTATTATATTTATTAAAGGAATCGCCCTGGACCAATAATATGTGATAAAAACAAATATACTATTTTTTTTCCTGATTTTTCTAAATTTTTGTTTGTTTTATTTTTTTGTTTGGATTTAGCTTTTTTTGGAATGAAACATGTTTTTGTACTTGAAAAATACATATTTTCTCAGTAAATTCAATGAAATTTTATTTAATTCCAAAAATTTGATAAAAATCAGATATAATTGGTAGATTTTTTTTTCTTATCATATATTTTTAGTCCAGGACGACACCTTTAAAATATATAACAACATGAAGGTACATGGCTAAAGGGAAAGTGGAGAAATAAAAAAGGTGATTTACTCAGAAGTACCCAAAGTGGATCTAGCTCCTTTTCGAATGAAACCGATTTGGATTTATCTCCTTTTTGAATGAAACATGATATAATACCTACATTCTTTTAAACTTCCTGATGAAATTTTAGAATGTGATATATGTTGCATTTTATCCCCATGTATAAAATCATTATTTTCAGACAAAAAAAGAAACTCAGTTTTAATGAAATATGGATTTAGCTCTTTTTGGAATCAACCTTTTCATATAAATAATATATACATACATTTATGTTATATAAACATTAAAGATATACATGCAAATACACTCACACAGACACACACATACGTATGTATATATATATATATATATATATATATAGAATAGATAGAGTGAGGGAGAGGGATATCTTTGTGAACTTTTATTATTTTTCCCTCCCACAGAAAATAGACAAAGAAATGGAAGGTTACAAACGGCTCCATCCGCCCCAGCCAATGATCGTAGAACAGAATCGTTGTGATATCAATATCGAGTTGTTCGAGGGCCTAGCCGGAAATGAAAAGAAAATTCGTGAACAGGTATATTCTGTATTGTTAAGCTAGAGGTATATGGATAATTAAATACAATATACAATTTTCGTAACGTAATGAAATATAACGCACAAGCCAACCCTCATGTTTTTTTTACCAACCTTATACCACAGAACTAAGAAAATGCGTTGTAACACGTTTATGTCCATTGTTTCTCTGTATCCCTCTCTCGCCTTATTTTGTTTTACTTCGTATATATAATGTCATGATTATGCGATTTACATACCATTCAAAATATTCTTGTTTTATTAAAAGTGTATGGTAATGTTTTAACGTCATGTTGTACAATGCAAATTGTGTTTCCCCCCAAAATGATCTTGAATTTTCTGAATTCCTTCTAAAAAAAATAGAAGAAAAGTTCAGAGGATATCATCCGCCTTGATAGGACAACAATCTCCTTTGAGGTGGACCAACCTGAGTTGGGGGTAGACCAAAAGTTTCTAAAGTTCACCTTGGATCAAGAAAAGTCTAGCTGCAGCCCTACCCTGATTAAATTTCAATTGCGATATGATGGTACGTTTGAGGGACCATTAGCTGTGCGATTCGATCTAAAAGTTTAATAGCCTTATAATTCTATGAATTTAGGACAATGCCTTGTGAAACTTGGTTGACTTCTGACAAATATAAGACTGACACATGCCAAGAAAGTACGTCTTCCATTTGAAGTAACTTGCGATCTCCGTTTAAATCTGTTTAACAAAATAGAAGGGCTCGTAAGCTAGCCACATGTAAAGAATTAATGCATCTTTAGCATGCGGATGACTTTTATTTTAAGTTTCACCTGAATTTCAAATTATTGAAGAACAATTTTTTTTTACGAAGGTAACACATTCCATTTTGACAAAATAGCCTTTTAAAAATTTTAATTAGCTTATTTTCAAAGGGGTCCTATGAATGATAAACATTTTCAAATCATAGTTATTCAAAGCTAAAGACCTGTGTGTCATGCGACACATTTTATACTTATTGTACAGTTTGTACTCTCGTATTTGCTATCCTTACACAATCATAGAAGTTTTCTAAATATGAGCGTAGCGTACACTCTAAAACTGAAATGTTAAATGTCAATTTAAAAGGGCCGAGGTGTGACCACTCTTTCAAAATGTCAGATTGTTTCTTTTAAACTGCTAGATTCAACCTTTATAGAGTTGGATCCAGCACGTTCAAAGTGTTAATCTACCATTTTGAAAGAGTGGCCACTCTTGGCCCTTTTAAATAATGACTAAACATTTCAGTTTTAGAGTGTAGTGCCAGTTTTAACAAGATTAATTTATTCACATGTTTCTACAGTAGATCAGGAATTTCGAAAAGTGCAGTACCTCAAATAATAGAAGAGAAGAAAGTGTAGCAGTTATATATACTAATATTTTCAGTTATATGATAACAGTACTTTTATACCAGCATTAAACTGGTTACACTCTTGTTTCATGACATTAACCCGCATCAGACCTCGCTTTTCATTAATTTACAAACTTATATCTCGTTATTATTTTATTTAAACAAAATAATGGTATGAAAACGACAACAACAGCAGACGTAACCACGACAACAGCAGCAGGAGCAGAATTGGGTACCATGCCTGCCAGTTCACAAGCAGCACGGGTGTCTACGTCAGCGCCATCAGGGTATGTAGCTAAACAATGAAAACATTGAAAGAGTAGGCCTAGTTCTGGTAATGATAAAACCCCTTTGTGAGCATGTTTGATTTCTGGCAGTCTGGACGAAAATCATGGTATAAATCATAAATGAAATGAATTGCTATTCAAATATCATTTTATTTGAAATATTACAAGAAATAACGGAATGGTTTTGACCCAACATTAGTATGTATTGCATATGTTATTAAACAAGAATTTCTTTTGAATTTGATGATTCCCAAACCTGATAGGATTCATAAGTTCTAATGTATTACATAATAAAGATTTCCAAATTGCTTCCACACAGTTTCTTTCAAATCGTATTCTAAAGATGCCCATGAGCTATTTTCTGTTTCAATCTAATGCACTGTAATATGTTGGTTGATATGGAAGGATTTCTCTCGCTTTGGCAGAGTTAATTATGTTATCAACACTTTTCAGCAGTGATCCCCAAAATACATGTTTATAATAAGATTTAGAGAAGGCACGATTTTCATAGAATTTCACGAGGTAAAAGGTTTTTTTCAAAGAGGAAGAAAGATGTATAGACATAGAAGTTTTGGTAGTAGCAGGTGTGGTAGAAGAAGTAGTACCAGTAGTGGTATTGTCATCTTCATTTTGAAAATCATCATTATCATCATAATTACCATTACTGCCAGCCTCTGCCTCGAAGGAATATTGATCCTGACTCAAGGGGGTTCAACTCCGCTTCTGTATCCGTCCAGCCATGGGGAAATATTGGCAGTTCAAAAGTGCACAATGCTCCCACTCTGCATGTACTAGCCTATGCAAACGACAACCCTTTAAGTGTCTACCATTTTCCCCTTCTACCTTAAACGGATGAAAATCAGTTGTTATTTATGACATTTGAAGTGCCATGCTAGAAACTAAAAATGCTATGAAGGTAATTTTAGACCCCAACATGTGTGAATTTAGATTCAGCTCCCCTTTGAAACACATTCGGTGAGAGTTAAATAATCAGTTAATTCCTAATAACAATACACGGGCCGGCCGGTTGTGCGTAAATAATTATAACCAACACGAAAAGGCCAACAAAAATAATACATTTGCATTGGCTGTAATACAACGTAAAAGGCGCTATCTCGTTTTTGAACGGCTAGACTAGTTTATAATTACTAAATATTGATGGGGCACCCTAAATATTAGAAATGGTTATATTTATGGATATTTCAGCCATCTCTGAACCGATTTTGATCAAACAAAGATGAAACTTTTGTTTAAATTGTATTTTCTTTCCAATTTGGCACTCAGTTTTTCATCTCACCAACAATTTTTTTTTGTGCAGCGCCCTCTGCAACAAAACTGAATTATCCCTTTAATCTATTTTGGGCTGCCTGCTTTTTTTTCTTCGTCAATGATTATCAGTCAAGTTCCTCTGATCATTAAGCCCACTCAACATTTGCCATTTTCATATTTTGGGTGCCCCAACGATCAATCATTCTTGCCTCGTGTCAACTTTGTTATAAATAAATGGAGCAGAGGCGGCCAAAAATATTCGTAGACTACCGTAGTTTTTATTATTCTTTACTATTTGTCTTCTATTTCTTGTCACATATAGCTACGATTGATTTAATTCTGTCTATTTAAGGCGGTCTATGTGAAATTATTCCCCCGCCGACGAAGTCGATCGGAAGAAATACAGTAACGCTGCCGTCCGTCCATCCGTCCGTCTGATTTCCTTCAGTATGTAGAACCCAAGTGCAGGTTCAACTAAACAGACGTGAGAAAAGAAAAGGGGTATTGTAATGTGAACTCACCGATAAGGAACTAAGAGTAGGAAAACTGGAAGTGAATAAGGAGACTGGAAAATGATCCAACTAAAGATGTCTTCTCGACGAAATCACTACGTTGTCACGACGACAAAAATCACTCGATCAATTCAAAAACAAGGCAATACAAAATCTCTGTAAGGTTCGACGAAAATCGAAACTACTGGGAATATATATACAATAACAAGACGTGTCCAAAAACAAAATGGCTGCCTCTGGCTAGCCCAAGCGTAAACCGAAGAAAATGAGTGAATAGCCTACTTGGCGAATGAAACAAATAAAAACTCCTATTTAATCCAGCGAAGAAGAAAATGCTACCGCGGACGATTAAATAAGCCGAGAAAAACTAAGTCGCAAAAGACGTACACTACAGCTATGAAGTAAGGAAGTACGAAGCAATGCGCTGACAAATGACTAAACCGTACACACGTGTATCTCTGATGAGTACATACGGAATGAGTGGCGATAATCACGCTGCTAGCCAAAAACACCAGACTATGGAACGCCGTCATTGGCGCTTAGAGAAAAACAAACCATGGAGACCACAAATGTCATATCGCAGGTGCGAGGTTACTTAAAATATGCACATAATTTACAAGACCAAAAAGGAAGTGCCGATATCTTGCAATTTCTAAAAGTCTGCTGACCCCACAATACAAGGGTGTATGGAACACTACATAGTCCCCCTCTAGATTGGACTTGGAAAAAGGAACAATCGATACCAAAAATGTTTACATGGTAGCTTCAACTAACTCCAAAATACTGGACATACCGAGCAGGCCAACGTACGTGTCTCCCACACCGAGTAGTCTTCACTGGAAGAGGAGAAGGAATGGGAAGATCTGCTGACTTGGAAGGTGTAGCTTCATTCGGAACACTGGCTGATAACACATCATCGAGAACCATAGATGGTTTGTCAACACTCGCAAATTCTTCTCGATGTAGGCTGGTTTCAGTCTGTCGATGCTGACAGTATCATGTCTCCTACCCAAATTCAAGGTCAAATATTTGCCATCTCGACTGACTACCCCAAAAGGTCCATCATAAGGAGGTTGTAGCGGTGCCCTTACAGCATCGTGACGGACAAAAACATGGGAACAATGAGATAGATCAGGATGCACATGCGACTGTCGCTGGGTACGACGAGTAGATTGAGGTCGCAGTTCGCTCATCTGCTTTCTCAACCTGTGGACATAATCGCTGAGATCCACAACACCGCTAGCCTGACCGGGTGCTACAAATTGCCCTGGTAACCGAATGGTGGTTCCATAGACAAGTTCCGATGTACAGCAACCCAAATCAAACTTCACTGCAGTACGAATACCTAACATGACCATAGGAAGTGTCTCCATCCAGCACGTGTTAGCATGAGCCTTGAGGGAGGACTTCAATTGTCGATGAAACCGCTCCACAAGCCCATTTGAAGCAGGATGGTATGCAGTCGTCCTGATTCGCCTGCTCCCCAAGAGATTGGTGAGAGCTTGAAATAGATGCGACTCAAACTGTCGTCCTCGATCTGTGGTTATGGTCGACGGAATCCCATACAAAGCAATCCAGTGAGCTATAAAAGCCTTGGCCACGGTCTCCGCTGTAATATCCTTGAGTGGAATAGCTGCAGGCCAGCGAGTGAATCGGTCTATACATGTAAGCAAATACACATATCCTTCTGACGGAGGAAGAGGTCCTACTAGGTCAATATGAACATGATCGAACCTAGCATCAGGAGTGGCGTAGGTTCCTAACGGCGACTTAGTATGTCTATGAATCTTACACCGTTGACACTGAAGACAAGACTTTGCCCATTTCCGCACATCAGAGTTGATGCCAGACCATACAAAACGATCCGTAAGCAAACGACGGGTAGCCCGGATGCCTGGATGAGACATGTTATGCAAAATGTCAAAAACAGTGCGGCGATGCTGTTTGGGTAAGTAAGGACGTTCATGTCCCGTTGAAATATCACACCAAATCTGTCCATCTGAAGTAGGAAGAGGAACACGCTTAAATGACAGCGATGGAAGTTGGCAGAGACTATCGAGCTCTTCATCTGCTCCCTGAGCATCTGCTATAACCTTGAAATCAATGAAAGGATTATCTGAATGTAGAGCACCAACATGACAACGAGAAAGGGCGTCTGCGACTGTGTTGTCCTTCCCACTAATATGACGAATGTCAGAAGTGTACTGAGAGACAAAATCCAACTGACGTATTTCCCGTGGTGAATGCCTATCTGGCTTTGAATTCAGCGCATACGTCAGAGGCCTGCGATCGGTATAAATCGTGAAATTACGACCTTCCAAAATGTGGCGGAAATGCTTGATGCCTAAATAAGCAGCTAAGAGTTCTCTGGAAAACGTACTATACTTTGTCTCAGCTGGTTGGAATCGTTTGGAGAAAAACGCCACAGGTTGCCATTGGTTATCAACATGCTGCTGTACTACTCCACCAACGCCGAAGTCAGAGGCGTCGACCACCAAGGACAATGGGGCACCAAGTTGCTGATGGACGAGAAGTGTAGAATCAGCCAATACCTCTTTCACCCTGTTGAATGCAGCAAAAGCAGTATCGTCAAGTGAAATTGGCTGGTTCTTACGTTTCTGATTTCTCAGAATGTCTGTCAAAGGCTGGAGCAAATCCGAGCAATAAGGGATAAAACGCCTGTAGAAGTTGACGAGTCCCAAGAAACCACGGAGCTGGCGAAGAGAAGAAGGACGAGCAAACTCACGAACCTCCCTCACACGCTCCTCTAGGGGTCGAATTCCTTCTGCGTCGATGTGGTGTCCTAAAAAGACCGGGGAGTCGACACCAAACACACACTTAGCCGGATTGATCACCATCCCATAGTCGTGAAGGCGAGTGAAAAGAAGTCGAAGATGCTCTTCATGCTCCTTCTCGGATGCACTAGCGACTAGTATGTCATCTATATACACAAAGATGAAAGGCAAACCCCTATCTCGTTCATCAAGCGCTGGAAAGACTGGGCTGCATTTCGAAGTCCGAATGGCATTCGTGTAAACTCGAAGAGTCCGAAGGGTGTTGTAATTGCCGTCTTCGGTATATCAGCTGGTTCCACGGGAATCTGATGGTAGGCCTTCACAAGATCTATTTTCGAAAAGATCTTCTTCCCCGCCAATGATGCAGTGAAATCCTGATTATGTGGGACTGGGTAACGATCTGGTACAGTCCGAGTGTTCAAAACGCAATAATCTCCACATGGCCGCCAGTCACCTGGTGTCGATTTCGAGACCATGTGGAGAGGTGAGGACCAATTGCTAGATGAAGGTCTGATAATTCCAAGTTCCTGCATATGCTCGAATTCAGAACGTGCAACCTTTAAACGATCAGCAGCCAATCGACGGGGACGAGAGTAAGCTGGTGGTCCGGTCGTAACAATATGATGTGTCACGGTATGCTTCACAGCCTTGTGATGAAAGTCAAGATGAGTTATGTCGGGAAACTCTCCCAAAATGGCGGCATATCTATCACTGCCTTGACTTAATGGATGTGAAAACATAGAGCTAACAGCTTGTGTGTGACGTGGAACACGAATGCCATTGATCATGAGCTTCGTTGTGGAATCGAGGAGTCTCTGATGACGAACATCCACAACGAGGCCAAACTCATTCAAAAAATCTGCCCCAATGATGGGTATAGGGAGGTCTGCAACCCAAAAAACAAAACGAAAAGTCCGTCTAAGGCCCAAATCCAAAGTAAGAGAACGCTCACCATATGTAGGTATCTGTGTCTTGTTGACAGCCTGGAGAAAAATGTCTGACTTGGAAAGTCGTCTTTCTTGAGCTGTAGGTAGAATAACACTGACCTCTGCCCCGGTGTCAACTAAGAAGTGCCACTGGCCTTATCATGAATGAAGAAAAGGCGACTACAGTGTGTAGTGCCCAAGGAAGTAGTCGCCCCTATTCCCGGGCTGCGTCGTTTCCCGAAAGAGGTCGATGGCTCGATGAACAAGGACTGACACACTTGCGGGCCTTGTCACCGTATGCCCAATGATACCAACACTCACTTCCAGCATGGTCCAAGTAACGGCTAGGGCTTCTCGACTGAGATGGTCGTCGTCTTGAAGGATTGTTACCTCTACCGGCTCTAGAGTTGCTGCGGCTACGCCGATCTTCTAACGAAGAAGTCAGCGCTTGAACTTGGACAGACAGCTGTGCGACTTGTGCTGACAAGCGCTGGACTTCATCAGTATGAGATGCGACCTAGATTGAGTTGGATTTACATGGGTAGGACTTGAAGGGCGAGGAGTAACACTAGTGCTAGCAACCGAAAGAGGAGACGCAACTTCCAAAACCCGGTCTGCCAAATCAGCTAAATGTTGAAAGTCCATTGTATCTGAACAGGAAGCCAACACCACCCTAACACTACTAGGTAATCGCTGCAGGAATAACTCTCTCAATATACTCTCCTCTAAAGACGAATCTCCGAGCAGCTGCCGCATCCGGCGAAGAAGCTGTGAGGGTTTCCTATCACCAAGTTCCTCGGCGATTAAAAGCTGATGTAGGCGCCTCTGCTCGGAATCGCTAGTACGATTAATAAGTTCCGCCTTCAATTTATCATACCGGTCATGGGCTGGAGGAGAAATGATAAAATCTCTCACCTCCTGGGCTATCTCAGGTTGTAATGACGAGATTACATGAGCATACTTAGTCTCCTGTTGAGTTATTCTCCTTGTCAAAAACTGTGCCTCAACCTATGCAAACCACAGGGCCGGGTCGCCAGGCCAATATGGTGGAAGCTTCAAACCGAAAGCTGTGACAGATGCGCCCTGAGTGGCTGGCACCGAGTCAACATTACCAGAAACTGAACTCCCAAGACCAGGGTGCTCCTTATCGTCGTTCATAATGACAAACAGATAACAAAATTCCCACAAAATTAAATCACGTCGGGGTCACCAATGTAGAAGGTTCAACTAAAAAGACGTGAGAAAAGAAAAGGGGTATTGTAATGTGAACTCACCGATAAGGAACTAGGAGTAGGAAAACTGGAAGTAAATAAGGAGACTGGAAAATGATCCAACTAAAGATGTCTTCTCGACGAAATCACTACGTTGTCACGACGACAAAAATCAATCGATCAATTCAAAAACAAGGCAATACAAAATATCTGTAAGATTCGACGAAAATCGAAACTACTGGGAATATATATAAAATAACAAGACGTGTCCAAAAACAAAATGGCTGCCTCTGGCTAGCCCAAGCGTAAACCGAAGAAAATGAGTGAATAGCCTACTTGGCGAATGAAACAAATAAAAACTCCTATTTAATCCAGCGAAGAAGAAAATGCTACCGCGGACGATTAAATAAGCCGAGAAAAACTAAGTCGCAAAAGACGTACACGTACAGTTATGAAGTGAGGAAGTACGAAGCAATGCGCTGACAAATGACTAAACCGTACACACGTGTATCTCCGATGAGTACATACGGAATGAGTGGCGATAATCCCGCTGCTAGCCCAAAACACCAGACTATGGAACGCCGTCAGTGGCGCTTAGAGAAAAACAAACCATATGGAGACCACAAATGTCATATCGCAGTTGCGAGGTTACTTAAAATATGCACATAATTTACAAGACCAAAAAAGGAAGTGCCGATGTAAATCAAGGAAAACAATGCCGATATCTTGCAATTTCTAAAAGTTTGCTGACCCCACAATGCAAGGGTGTATATGGAACACTACAAGTATAACTTCAGTAATGTTTGACGTATTTTAACGAAATTTGACATGATGGTACATGATATCAAAATACAGGCTAAGTTCGATTTCAGAATATGTAGGTCAAAGGTCAGAGGTCATATCTCATTAGATATGCGAGGTCAAAGGTCAAAGGTCATAGCTCATTAAATATGCGAATCTGGTCTCTGTTTGATAACTTTAATTTGGTTTGACGCATTTTAATTAAATTTGATATGAAGGCACATGGAATCAAAACACAGCCAAAGTTAAATTTCCGAGTATGATGGTCAAAGGTCATAGCTCAATAAAGATGCGAATCTCGGTTCTGTTGGATAACTTTAGCAATATTTGACGGATTGTGATACAATTTTATATGAAGGTTCATTGCATCAAAACACAGCGTAAGTTCGATTTCGGAGTATGTAGGTCAGAGGTGAGAGTTCATAGCTAATATTTATTAGTGGGAGATTTTAACACTATTTCTAATCTAAAGCTTGACATAATTCCTAGATTTATTCAAAACCACCATAATTGTTATAATGCCATTAAAAATATTATGAAAGATTGAGAAATAGTTGATATATGTTGACATGTTAACCCTGCTAGTTTATAAGTCAGGTCATTTTGTGTTCACAAATCTTTATTTCTTATTAGACCTTTTCAATACTGAAACTTTTTTTGTCTAACTTATCTTGACCTCAAATGGCATAAATTCACATTGCAATCAAATTTGACAGCTCGAAATATTAAATGCAGACGCTTACATTTATCAGTTAGTTTCAGGTATAAACAAAAATACAATTATCCTTTTTTTCTCTAACCGTTTTTATAGGTTTCCATAGCAACAGTCATTTCTAAACATAAAAAGACACCTGTAATAATTTTCAGTTGTAATCAAGTGAGATGCTTCAAATACACATATCTTCATGCTTTCAATGTGTGTTTAACTTTCTAATGTACAAATTTATGATTTTTGTTTTCTTCTTCTAAAATTCGAATATCCTGGGTCCGTCACCATAGTAATAGCCCTAGGTGTCACAACCACCACCAACTTTAGGGCAAGCAAGAGTATTCTGATAGTTAAGGGTCCTAATTAACATAAACACTTAATTTAAGATCTTGTCTAAGGGAATAGTGCCTTTTCCATTATTGGCTGCATTATATAGGCATAATCGTATATGTAGACTTTAGATAAACATTTTTAGAGTAGTTTCCTCTCAAAAATAAGCATCCTGTAAAAAGAACTCAACTCATTTGGGATAACACATGATGACTTATTTATCACATTATCTGATCATTTCCTGTCTGTTTGTGTCAAAACAACAAACATAATACATTTAATCAAGAACAGGTGTTTTAATAATAAACTTATGTAGTTTGAAAAAAGCTTTGAAATATGATTAGTTTTGGTAAACCCAGATTCTGATTAAGTCCCATTTGCAGGTCACACCAATAAAAAGCTTAAAATCCAAAGGCATTTGAAAGAAAGTACTTATTTAGAACTTCCCTCAAAATGAAAGTGTTTGAAAATGGCTTGTTGTGGGAAAATAACGACCAGTAGTTGTCGAATCGGAAAAAGTGATTTCAATCACTTTACTAATGAGTTTCACACCCTTGTACCGAATGATCGTACATTTTTTGCTGCACAAAGATTCAACCAGTTGAATGTTGGCCATTAGGAGTAGTTGGTTATTGATGTAGAAAAATGTTCTTGTTCCTGTTACAGCTCATTTCATGTTATTACCAAATATAAAAATATGTCAGTCATTCACTTTATAGCGTCTAATAGGGAAAATCTAGAAGCGGGTTTTCTTTCATAAGTTGAATATTAGGACACTGCTAACGTTTGACTTTCACAGATAGGACATAGATGAAATATCTGATGTTGGCTGCAAAATAAACATAGTATCTGTAATGCTTCAAACATATAACGAAAACTATATCAATAGTAATGTGTTTCCCGATTACAAATATTTGGTCCAAAACAATCGGATATTCTTTCCAATATTGAACATTAAAATGAAATGCAAGTATGCGCATGGCATCCACCCCTATGTTCTTTCTTAGTATTTTATGCAAGAGTTTTAGCATTTTCCCCAAAGTGCCGTCCAAAGTAAAACAATAACATATTGGCTGGTTTACTATCATGAGCTTACTATCATGAGAAAAATCTAGAAATGGATATTCAGAAAATATGACATAAAGTGATACTCCATGATATTTATAGCATGGCGAAATCGATTATTTCAATACCTTATGATTATTTATGGAAATGGGATAAGGAAACTTCATTAATTTAAAAGTAGATCTTTACCATGAAGCACAATAAATTGTTAAAAGCCAGAAACCATCTGAGAAGCAAACAAATATTGCTGTATAAAGTACCAATTGTTAAATTAAATCATTCAACTATCCTAAAACAAGGGTGGAGAGATACAACACCCATATTTTAAGTTGAAGGGATCAAGGCCATTTTCCCTTATTATTGCGTTGACATGATAAAAATATATAATTCCAAACATGTGTAATATATGTAAAAGTAATGAATGTCTGCAATTCGACTAAATTAACTGGAATTTGTTTTGCCATTTTCTCTCTCCCTCTCTCTCTCTCTCTCTCTGTTACCAACAAACACACACACACTCACACCCACACCTAAATAATGAAACATATGCAATGAACTAATAGTCAAATGATCAGAGAGGAAGGTGATCAAGGTAAGTGCTGAACGTCTGATACACTAACATATTCCCTTTTATTTTCTTTAAACAAAACATAAGCTTGCCAATTCACTTGGAAGATATTGTTAAAATACAATTTTGTTAATAAGTCACTGGATATGCAAACGGTCATGGGTGCATACTTTTTAAATTCAGGGAAAGGGAATGGACTGAGTTATGACAATTTAACCTCGAAATATGATTACTTATCACTTCCAAAGTAAATTAGAACATGCAATGTCGTCATAATAACGAAAACCGAATTGGCACTCGCACAGAATTCAAATGATTCATTATGTATACATATGTATATGCGTCAAACATGATAACGATGACTTATTTTACATTTAATATACCCGTCTCTTATAGAAGCTCTTGTCGTTTGCTCTAGATAAGTTCACACATTCAACTTTCTTACTCAGTGAGTAAAATTGAGAATTAACACTTATTCCATAGAGGTTCTTAGCATTCGTATACAAGCATACTCCTGTATATTCCAATCTACAGTTGAGCCTGACGGGGACGGTTACTACTATACGCAGACGATGAAGCAAGCTAAACCTTCTGAACAGCAGCTGGATCTAAAAAAGGTTTCTCAAATATATTACTTTACGATGTTTAAAACTAAACTGAATAGGTAGAATTCATAATATTAGAATTCTCTCTCGTGCAAGAATGCAAAAAGAGTTCTAGTCTGAACGATAAACGGTTTGATCAACCAGATTAAAAAAAAAAAAAAAAAAGTGGTGTCATTTTTCCCCACGTTTAAATCGACATGAATGTTCAAATAACATCACTGACACTTTTTTTAAAGAAGAAAATTGTAAATATGTTGAAATAAAGTAATGTGTTGCCCAGCAGACTAAAGCCATTCCATACTAGCAGCGACCAAGAAAATCTCAGAATATGTAGTTCTGATATATAATTTCAAAACGGGAAAAGCATATCGGTCGATCGTAGTTTAAAAAAAAAATATATAGCTAAAGTAATATCAGTCTTGAGAGGGCGCTATACAACATAAAGAATTTTGTATTTACAACTTCATCACTTAAGATTTCAACCGTGACAATTGTCATTGAATATTGTAAAATCGCATATGCTTCAAATTTGTCAATTTGAACCAAATTCATGACCCCATACATAAACTTTGTAATACTTAAAAACAAGTCAACGCTAAGCGTAGCATCCCCTCGCAGGGTACAAATGGCCTATACATCAGCACATTGGACTATCATATTATATTACTAGGCAAGGAAGTTAACCACATGTTCACATATATATGATTAGGTGTTTTGCATATTCAATGAGCTATAACCTTTCACCTTTGACCTACATGCTCAGAAGTCGAACTTAGGCTGTACATGTATTTTGATACCATGTACCATCATATCAAATTTCATTAAAATTCGTCACACATTAATCAAGTTATCGAATGGAAACCAGATTCGCAAATTTAATGAGCTATTACCTTTGACCTACAGACTCGGAAATTGGACTAAGGCTGTGTTTTTTTTATACCATGCACCTTCTTATCAAATTTCATTAAAACCGTGATACAATACTAAAGTTATGGATCGGAAACCAGATTCGTTCATGCTCAGAAATCGAACTTAGGCTGTACATGTATTTTGATACCATGAACTATCATATCAAATTTCATTAAAATTCGTCAAACATTACTCAAGTTATCGAATGGAAACCAGATTCGCAAATTTAATGAGCTATTACCTTTAACCTACATACTCGGAAATTGGACTTAGGCTGTGTTTTTTATACCATGCACCTTCTTATCAAATTTCATTAAAACCGCGAAACAATACTAAAGTTATGGATCGGAAACCAGATTCGTACATGCTCAGAAATCGAACTTAGGCTGTACATGTATTTTGATACCATGTACCATCATATTAAATTTCATTAAAATTTGTCAAAAATTACCCAAGTTATCAAATTGAAACCGGATTCGCTTATTTAATGAGCTATTACCTTTGACCTACATACTCGGAAATTGGACTTAAGTTGTGTTTTGATACCATGAACCTTCATATCAAATTTCATTAAATCCGTTAAACATTACTGAAGTTATCCGTCGGAAACCAAATTTGTTACGGACGGACGGACGCACGAACACACGGAAGGAAAGACGGACGGCAGCATTACTATTGTTGCGTTCAATTTAATTTTCGAAGCTAGAATCACAAACATGAATCCCAAACCAAAGCGCTGTTACAAAAAAAAAACTGCGGTTAGCGTTCAAGTGATTTTTCATCAACGCTGATTCAAGCTCATTTCAAGCCCAGCCACTGAGCATCACACTGGGCAGTTTGACCCAGGAACTTCGGCACGCGCTTACTGGAATCGTTTACGGCCGACTGTCAACTGCTGTTTTGAGCATAGATCGCAATAAGAAAACAAAGAAAGAGAAGGTAATAGAAGGAAGAATCAAAGAATAACACAAGGAAAGACAGAAAGAGAAAGTCGATAAAATGATCAAAACAAAGAATAACATAAGAAAAGATGAAAAGATGAAGAAGAATCGAAGAATTACAATAGGAAAGACAGAAAGA
>BEXV01002527.1:13558-27593 GCA_003118195.1 Hemicentrotus pulcherrimus
AACACCAAAAGTACAGCTTTTTCTCCATATGTTAATTTGGCAATGCAATGCGGACGACCATTACAAGAACAAACTGACAATCCGTTACAATCTATGAGATCAACCCCCATTGAACACAATAAAGTAATAACTCTTGTTAGAATAGAGTCTGCTCACAGATACTGTTAAATTGGTTTTAAATGTAAAAAAATCGTGACGCAACATCAGTGTGAAGAATCATGAGCTCCAATTACAATAAAGTGAAAAGTATCACCGAATAAAACATTAGTCGATAGATGAAAGGGACAAGTTTATTTCCCCCATGCGAGAACAGGAAATAGGTTTCTATTTAAAAAGCAAAATTAATGCCTATTTACTCTTTTCGCAAAATCATAAAGCTTTTCGATGACACGTTTGTGTTGAAGGATTTGAATTTTGTGCTGGTACTCGAACCAACAATTTACCCTTTTCCAGTCAAGCTCAAACCACTTCCTAGTCACTGAAATGACAAGTTATATTGGACAGAAGGTACTTCATGCTTGTCGTAGGTTCATACGCCTGTATGGTGTTCAAATCAAATAGGCACATTTAAAATTGCGAATTCTCCTTCTGATATAGTTATATTGTAAATCACAAATTGTTCAGTTTAAGGAAAACATCTTTCGATTAATGGTTTTGTATACTTCAAAATGTATGTGTACTCTGAAATAACGATTATACGTGCCTTTTCATAAATTTGTATTCTTAGTTCTAATTTATGGGAATAACGCAGGACCGGTTGCTATACGTACTTGATGTTCTTTAACAACATCAAAATGATCTTCAATGAAGCGGTGGTCATGGATTACGCTGTTTGTTTGTTTGTTTCCCCTAGATATAGCCACTGGATACATTGGTTGTTTTGATGAAGTTCTCTGAGAGTTAAAAATCATATAAATAAATCACATATTAGGCCTGAGAGAATGTAGGAAGTACTTGTCAGAACTTAAGTACCCGAACGTGTAGCGGCTATTCGTGTGGGTGATTTCGTCTCAAAAATAGAGTCTGTTTATTTCTTACAATGACGTCAAATAAATTCGGGGGGAGACACGAAACGAGGACTACAGACAGTAGGTTCGGAATAAAGTGTAGATCAGTTATATTTAGGTTACCCAAACCCTAAAATACAACAAGTGTTGATGTCTACAATTCAGATAATTGGAACATAAGGGCCTTGAAGAAGAACAATTAAGGTAATACAGAACAGGTTCAGGATTACCAATGAATATTTAGAAGAGACTTCGATCGAAACATTCGGTGTTTCAAGATGAATGCTTTGATATGCACACTGGATCAACTAGGCATCAAGAATACAATAAGACCTAATATGGAAATGTTCTCAACAAAGTGTTCTAAATGTTCGTCTCAAAGATAATACCGAGCGAAGGTTGAAATGTACAACAGTAAATCTAATCAAAACAATTTGCGATTAATAGGCACGATTTACAAAAGAATCTAAGAATCATAAGCAGCCGTAGCGAGACCAGAAACTATTCAACAGGGGCTGAAACGTTTCAACAACTTTTTTAGAGGTGGATCCATTGAAAATGTATTAATTTGCAAAGTCCTTAGCGGGGACATATACTGGCTCCTGCCTTTGCTGGATACGACACGTATAGTACCAATCATTGCAACAGTTTCTGTTTAGAACCTATTGTAAAGTAGCGTTGGGGAGAAGTTTCTGAACGAAATAAACGTGTTTGTGTATCATACTGGAAGATTCTTTGCAGGCAAGCATCACCAAATCTTAGAAAACCTCATCAAGTTTAGAAAAAATTGAATTGAGACAAAAGGGTATCTTTCAGAAAGAGGAAAAGGTGAATCGACCTTTTTTTACAGTTGTGTGATTCACGCTGTATCAATAAAGGTTGAGAAAAACAAGTGCTCATGGTTTTATATCGTATCCTGCGTCTGAGAAATCTATCATTCGATAAGGGAGGAACCTGCCCCACAAAATTGTTTCATAAAGTTTGTTTTTTTCGTTTTTTTTTTTCGTTTCAGGTAAGGGTTAGAAAGTTCTTTTGTGTCTTGTAGTTGCTGATATTTTGAATACAGTGGTAGTCGTTTTTTAAAGTAGTTCTAATTCCATATAGGAAATAAGTTAATGACATATGTCCATGAGCAGGATTGTCTAATGAGCTCTTTGAACTTCTTGTTAAATAAGCCCACGTTCATTAATATGGATTCATGATTAACAATGGAAAATTGCAGACTTTTATTTTCTATCGTTTTTTTTTTATATACATAGGATGGCCTTGTCCGTGATTAAAGCAGACATACAAGTTTATAACATGACATTGTTAAATATCAAAGTGTCCTCTTATTATAGAGCCGGCATCGGTCGCTTTCCATCTGAGATATCGATCGGTGAGGGTTATGATATGGACAGTGAAATCCTCTTAGCAGATTGACAACGATGGGGTAGAATTGATTTGGGCATTACACCATTTCGCTTCAATCATCACCCACTAGAACGCGTAGCTGGAATTGAGAATATAATGCATATATGTATTTCAAATTTAAAGTGGTATAGGAAAATGTGTCTTTTTTTTTTTATTGTGCTATTCAGCTTTTTTTAATGTCATTACACCGTATCGCCACACAAGATCATTTAGTAATGGATTTCCATCTGTATGAATTTTCTTGTTCATGTGTTTTAGTTATCCGAATGGGTCTTCGTAGATTCTGTATCGTTAACTCAGACAAAGTTTGAAGCTTGTCTGACCTCTAACATCTAATTCGTACCACCTTCATTATTACATTCGTTATGCAATCTAAAAAATAGTGGGAACATCGTGGTATATTGCGGAATGCTCTTGATTCTCTTAAAAGAGGTCCCGAGGTTCCAGCTTTTGAATGTCTTGCCCACACGATTTGCCCTCCCAATCTAGGTGTATTAAATAAATACGTCACAACTCGTGTGCAATAATAGGAATGACAGGGTCTTCATGTACAGCACAAGTTATGTTGATGTGTCTACCACGGTTTAATACCATCAACTTAATATCTTATTATTCATGACATCTCATTGACTAATTTCATAGTATCGGGACTGACAAATGTAATGGCTAATCAACAATTTCATGAAGTACGCTTTAGTTTTGCAGTGTATTTACAAAAACGGCCTACTGCAAGAAAAATACTAATTTGATTGCATATTTTCAACACTAACACTTTAAAAATGATGTACATATGTCATATCGTACTATTGCACAAATTCAAGACCTACTTATAGTTAAATATTTGAGTTCTAAAACGTGAGTATTGTTTTACAGATTTGTAGAGTCAAGTTAATCTTGTAAGAGGTTCTCCTAGAAGAGAATTGAGATTATCTTTTGAACAGAAATGTCATGATCGGATCTGTAACTTCCAGAAATGCAGTATGTTTTTTGTTTTTGTGTTTTGTGTTAAAAACTCTCACAATCAATCTAGTGGTGGGACATCTACACAAATAAAAACCTTTCGACTTCTTCGACAAATTTGTTGTAATATGAACAGCGAAAACAAACCTAGCATTTTACTCGATTTAGGCATTGACAACATTCAGCCCAAAATGGGTTTCACATGACTAGATTGAATAATGATATAAAACCCCATAAAGAGTAGGAATAACAGAATATTCATTTGCACGCAAAATGTTTCTCTATCGTGTTTAAAAATCTCAAAAACATTATTTCTCATGGAATGATCTATCGTATTCATCGCAAGATAATAAGGAAAGAATTTGATAATCACATAATCCTTCTATTCGTTGACTTTTTACCCTGTATTTTTTCAGATCATTCTACTCCATCATCATCATCAAGTACGACAGTATCACTACCACCGTCATCAGAATAAATCATCATCTTCGTCAGATAAGAAAAGAAAATGTCTGATTTATTATTTGTGTGTATTTATTGTATTTATGTATTGGAATGATTTCTTAGTGTTGATATTACTTTGCCGTGTACCTGTGTGTTGTACACTGCCTACAAGTGGTCCACCGAAATACAGTAGTGATGGCCGCCATAACCTTCGAGCTTGAATCACCATTTTCTACACGAAAGCAGACGAAATTCCAACACAACAGGTTGCTGTTTATTAAGTCGTAGAGCCATCCCATAATACTCCCATTCCTCCATTCCTTAACTGACACTACGCAATCTAGTAAGGACAAACACACACACACAATCCGTATGCACGAATCCACCAACATACACACGCACCAGCCTCAACACATACCCTCACTGATCGAAACACACAGGCAACCCCATGCCCATGGCCCTGTGGTGCATTGCATATCTGCTCCCTGTGGTTCATAATGTATACACGCACCCACACACATCCACACGCACACACACGCGCACACGCACTCACACACACATCGCGGCATTGCTATAACAGGGGCAAATGAATAGTCAAGCCCCACACACGCACNCTTCCTGCGCAATTTCTTCATTGTATTTCAATGGTTTTGGAGTTTGATTTGACGTTTTCATTTTTATCATTAATTCTGAAAATTATCTTATTCTTTTTTTCTTTCTACTTGCCACAAGCTACATATTTTTCCCAGTTAAGGAACTTATGCTTGTTTATTCATTCGTTTCTCTTTTCTTTTGTTTTTACTTTCCCTTTTCCCTAAATCAAAAAGCAACTTCCATCGTAATTATGCGAACCGTTCTTTGTTGCGGTATGATCAAAATGAGATAAATGTTTGAAGACTTTCAGATGACTAATACGATTCTTTCGAAGTCAGTGTTTATCCAAAAATTTGGCTTGTGAGTATTTTGTAGAGCTTATGGTTTGACCATATTTACAAACTGAAGCTGGCGGAGGACGGGAGTCCGCCATGTTTTTAGAAAGTGAACTGAGGTATGAGTCATCGATCAAGTCTGAAATATTGTTCCCCTACGGGACATCATATACAGTAACCGGGAAGAAATACAGGTGCAACGCAGTAGAAAGCGATACAATGGTTTGACGTATAACACCTGTTAAATCTACGAGAGGGTGGATATGCAGTTATATTCACTTCTTTAAAAAGACAATATCCTATTTCTTCTTAAATCACCTCATATAAGACATAGGCGATATTCATAAAGTGTGTTATAACAGGCAAGAAAATCGTGGTTTTTGGTTCATACCATCTCTCCTCATTAAAAGGAAATGTTTACTTTGTTTCTTGTATATAAATCTGACTCATCATGTAATAGATTTATGGACGATGTAGCTGTGTTTATTATCAGAAAATTGTTTACAATTGACTAAAAATATGTTAATGTCATTGGGTAATTAAAAAGATGAGCTGAAAATGTGGTAACTAGAAATTTTTTAATCATTACCTTATCTGTTTTAATCATTTAAAAAGTACTTCATGATTAGAATACAAAAGAATTATATCACCTCAAAAATACATCAATTATCCAAAGCCCATATAAACCTTTTTTTAATTCTTAGTTGGCGGAATTCTTTCGACCCTCTGATTCTCTTGAATCCACTTCAATAGAGAATTTGAATCAAATCCAAAAATTTTCCCATATCCGTCTTCTGCTATTAAAGGAAACAGTTTCTCAAATAAGAAAAAGACAGTAACCACCTGTCGAATGCCCAATAACTGTAACCGCCTACGAAATTGGTCAGATAAAGCAAAGTCAGTTGTTTCTATTATGAGACTTCCTGGTCATCTCTGATTTTGGAATAACATTCGTTTTCTTGGTCTTAAGAGATTTGATTTGCAACTATTACCATTCACGTTCAAGAGAATGAATTGGAAAAAGTTGCAAACATTCTATTTCTATGTATATTATATAAACAGTAATGAAGAAGAAACAAATTATTCCAAACAACTTATGGTTTGAAACTTTGCAAACCTACATGCATGATTCTTGAAAGTCGCTAATATATCAAATGATTTTTTTTTTCAAATTGAAATAAGTCAATGAATACCTTTCTGTACGACCTTCAACAACTAAAGATACTGAGGCCGCCAAACATATATAAAGTGATGATGTGTCAGATTCTGTGTTTACATGAGCAATCATTCTCAGAGCAAAATATCAATTAAAAAAATCTAAAAACTAAAATTATCCTTTCAAGGGTTTTTCCAGCCAAAATCAATGTGCACTGCGAGATTTAAAATTAACTTAGTTATTTCTGGATTATTGATCTTCGTATTCAAATGATTTTAATGTTTCTACATCACCAACGTTCTATGATTGCTTAACAAAAGCAAAGCTTGTCATATTAACAAATTTCAATCATCAAAAATCAATATTACAAAAACCAAGAATAGTTGCGGTAAGATTTTTTACCTCTAAAATCCTGGTAAAAAATATGACGAATCCTCGAGAAAAAAGTTTTAACCACTATGACACACCAAGAATGGTACTTAATGTTTCTTCCTCCGATACATTTCAGTTCCATAATGATGCCATGGTAACGTCAGGTTGTCGTCGAAGTTACAGAATAATTATGCGCTATATTTGAGCAGAAGACGTGCAGTGACGCTAAGAAGTAATGGCGGCAGTAAATGTATTACATCGTCAAAGCCACCCATCTTTAATAATCATAAAACCGTCCAATAACTGAGAACAAAAAATGATGCGCAGTGTTCTATAATTAGAAACGCATTTTTATCTTTATGATTTGAAGGTATACAACTATTAAGCACAAAGAAACATTGACTTGAGTTAGTCTTAGCTGTCTGCTTTTTTATGTTTTTTTTTATTGTGTGCAGCATCGTTTTTCCGCCATTGTATCCCCCTGCCTCTCTTTCTTGTTTTTCTTCTTCTCTGTGTATGTGTGTGTGTTTGTGTTTATTTGTTTTTAAGGAAGGTTTGTTATGATTAAATATGTATTATATATCATTCAGTGATTATTGTTGTTTTCTAATTGGTTCTCATTGTATATAGCCAAGGTGGGTTGTTTATGTAGGTTAATGAGCATGATCATATCTAAGATGAACATGCAATTATGTTATATATTATAACCGTTTCTTGATTATTTTGTTCATATATGATTTATGTATTGAATGGGATCAATAGAAACAATATTGAAAAACTAAATTGTATCTTCTTACCATGCTACTTCATGCCACAACATATAGAAAATACTAATTACTCAACCTCATTCGAACGTAAGTTTATAGAGTTTATATTGTTATGTGTTTTGAAAATAATACATTATTATGAATATTTTGCATATCTTTGCTCCGTAACAATTTGCCGTGCTGTTCGTTTCTCCTTCGGGTATTTTTCTTACACATGGTTGTAATTTTGTTTTCATATTAAATGCCATCATGTTTAGAATTATAATCCCAGCACATATACATCTCATAAAAATATCAAGATAATAATTATAATAGTCTAATGTAAATCTCTTCGAATGTATAAGCTTCAGGGGATCATTAGGAGATCGTTTAAAAAAGCGCTCCCAAACTTCAACTTTCTATTGAGGCAACTCAAACAACCTCCACCTTTCTTTATGCAGTTTGATATTGTGTTGATAAATAGCAATGTGTTTTTCATATTTTACATTTTACTTATTAATACAAAGAGAAAGGGTAAATCACGTCTTTACTTTAATAGTAACCTAATGTTCACACATATACATGATATATATCACTAAATATGTCCATAGATAATCTATTGTAAATTACATATTAAAGCAATTTTTCGAAAGCTATATATTACAATTTTTATGTTATTCCCTTGACCTATCATGTTTTCACTAACATAAACCTACCCAAGTCCTTTTCAATTCTCCAAATTTATATTTCCTTTGATTTTGTTGCCTTTTCTCTCCATTTAGCAGTTTCCTTTCCACAAAATATATACATGTATGTCCGGCATCCCATCCGTTTCCTCTCCTCATTCTTTATGATTTCTCTACCTGACCTCCCATTTTCTCCCTACATCCTCCCCATTTTGATAACCTCTTCCACAGGCCTTGTACTTTTCTGTCACCCCTTATTTTAGATTCTAGCACCTCAATGAAAACATCAATCTGTCCCTGCCGTGGGCCTTGACGCCGCCATTACTAACAGGTGGCACTTCCTAAATTAGCTTCGGATTTTTCTCTGTGACTGTATTACTTTATTGGTTCGGGTCTAATCTGTCTCTCTGGAATTTTATCATTGTAGCACTGGTGTTTATTAAGATGGTCATACTAAACTGATTATAACAAGTAGGAAAGAGAAGACGTCCCGCCATCTTTGGAGCCTCATATTTTGAACTTTTCTTATTATATGTTTCCTTGTTTATTATGTTTGAATCACTTTTAATTAGTTTTAGCTTCATCGTTAAAACAAAATACATCTTGTTTGTGCACATATGGATTTAATTTTCACAGATTTCTCCATTTATACAAGAAAGCTGGTATGATTGTATGTTTGTATGCGCGTATATGTGTATATTGGTTTTGAGTATGGGTGTGTGAGAATGTATTTATGTTTGCATTTATTTAATGACTGAGGTAAACACGATTTCATCTTTTATCAAATTCATCGATGTAAATACAGGCCTATTGTGAAATCATTACAACCCAAAAGGGCATGTAACCCATATGATATTTATTGATGAAAAATCGGTTTCTTTTCCGGACGTGGGTAGACTGCTTCCTTATAACCTGTTGTTCTTTTTTTTAAAAAGGTATTTAGCATTCGAGCATAATTACAAATACATTGAATCATTCGTTTTAGTCAAAGTATCTTCCTCAATACTCTTGAAAGAAATAAACCCACACAATCTTCCAAGTTATTTTCTCAGGTTTATGCATTCAACCAACGCTAGTGTCTGCCTATTTCAATTCTTATTTATACAAGTATAAGGAAGAGAAGCGAATAAGATGTGTTGTACTGGATTGGAGGTGACCTTTCCATACATCCGCTGGTCGTGTAGATTCTGTAGACTGTACAAAGCCGGTTCGATTACGCGAGACCCGTTTGCAGCTGCAGCCCCGGGAAAGGCTTTATTATAATGCACGCTTTTATCAATACGAGCCTGGCTTTAGCTACGGTAGATATGAAACTAGCCAAGTAGGAGAGTGGTGGGGGTAGAGCTCGATACTGTTTGACGACGGTCTCCTTCTTTATTTAATAGATAAAGAGAGAAATAAAAGGAAGATTGGAAAAGAGAGGGAGTAGAGTATTAAGAAAAGGGAGTAGGTAGAAAAAGAGAGGAGAGTGAAAGAGAAGAAATATGGAGAAAGTGAATAAAATACAGACCAAGAGAAAGTGATAAAGGAAAAATGGCTGGTTAGTGAGGCAGAGAGAGAAAGAGAAAAAAGGTGACAAGAGGGAAATGATGAGAACACAAAAAGGAGAGAGAGGTTAAAAGTAGGTGAGCGGCAAGAGATTTGATGACCTAGGAGTGAAAAGGTCAATATAAGTAATTCAAAATTTCTATAACTTTAAGTTACCCTTGGAGTATATTTGTAAGCGTCATTAAAAAGGGTTAAACTCCACGAACAAACACGTTGTTGCTATTTTCGAATGGGTATATAATTATCTTTATATTCTCCAGCATGTGAGCCTTGTTTACGTTTCTGCTTTTACAAGCTAAAAATAAAGCTTACGTAAAACAGTTTTGGTATTTACATTCAACCCAAAGACATATTTCCAAGATGCAAGGACAATCAGATTTGTAAGGATTCATCTATATATATATATATATAAACGCCTTTTGTGGTAATATATATCAGCCCTTATTTTTTTTTTTTAGCAACTGATGTTACTAAAATATGACGCAAAATTAATCGGAATCAGGTCGATGTAATGTTTGTTCATGAAACACACAACAAATGAGAATTAATACATATATGAGAATGAAAATGAAGAGAGGAGAAATCAAATCATGTCAGTCCTTCTTTCGCAAATAATTTTATAATGTTATATCATGTTTGAGGAATAAAGTATTCATGACAGTTTATCATTTCGTTTTTGAAAATAACAATTTGTATATATGTATTTGCTTATTTATGATTGATTGTCACCAAAAAAAATTGTACTTTATATTATTATTGTTATCAAAAAACTGTATGTTTACATAAATGCAGAAGAAAATCAAATCAAATCAAATCAAATATCAAATAAAGAGCTCCCTTTCTCCTCTTCACAACTTCACGTACTCTATGACTCTCTGTTTTACACCAGAGCACAGTATGGAAGAAGGCCTTTGTTTTACCAGAAATTAATGTATTTGTTAAATGTACATGTAGCCTCAAGAAATGCTTTAATAACCAGCTGGAAATGGGAAGCTGGAGAGAAATAAGAGGGAGAAGAAAATCAGGGCATTCAATGCGCAATGAAATTGCCTTTGAAGGCAATAATAAAGAGTAATCAGTGTCACATAAAATATTATTAAATAGGTTTTGAAATTCATAAAGAACCTGGTGCACCACATAATTGTACTTCTATGTACAAACTGGCTGTTCATGTATAGAAATTAATAGGATGTCTTCTATCCGTTTCGTTTGTGTCTCACGTGCCAGTAAAGCGCTCGTGGTCACACTACCGATTTTCTTCATTACCAAATGCATCACTGCATCAGCATTATCATGTAATAGTCCAGGCGAGCATCTGAATCCGGCCAGGGCATGAGTGAACGATGCGTGGGATGGATGAGGATTAGGCTTCGATGAAATATTGACAATGACCTTGTGCAGGGATTCACCTGTGCATGTATCTCTCTCTTAGTCACACTGCAGGCTTTATAAACCTCTATCAATCTCATTTAGCAAAAAGCATACATTGGAGAGATATATACGACTTATCAGAATGGGCGCATGTTTAAGGGTATACGTTGATAAGGGTTTTATACACCCCCCTAATCCCATAATGGCAATGTTAATATACCTATAGTTTTATGTAAATCGAGTTGGGTATCTTAAAATGAAAAAAATCACTATACATTATCGATTATCCATTTAAGGAGTGTTTTTTTTTAAGGAAAAAATAGTGCAAATCTCTAGACAGCAGTGTTTTTACAAACTAATACACAAAACACAGAATCACTAAAATCCAGAAACTAGAGAAATACCTCTAGGTGAAAAGGAGCAATGTGTACCTATCTTTTTCTAATTAAGTTATTTATCTAACATATCTGCAATATTTAATATCTTAATTTTGTTAATATCATTCATATTGTAAACTTTCACTATCATTATTATAATCATTATTATTAATACTACTATCATCATCTTTTTATCATTATTATCATCAATATCATCATTATTGTTATTGTCATTATCAACATCATCTTTATTATAACAACTTATAGTAGTTTTTGTATATTGATATTGTTATCATCATCATTCTTATAATTATTATTATTTTCATTATTATCATTATTAATATCCTTATTAGTATAATTACTTTTATTAACATTATTATTATCATTATCATACCTTTCAAGACTTTTACATCATGTTTTAAAATTATACTATTCAGCGGACCTGAAACAGAAAGCTGTGATAGTGCAGAAGTAACTTCCATCAGGTGTGGCCTTCTCCCCCTCCTTTTATAAGTCTTCTCTGATCTTTGCGCTTACACGCGATGCTAAAGGGGCTGAGGGGCATTAATTACATATTGATATTAATATCCTCGTAAAAATACACCGGGTGAACGTGACTGGCTGACACGTTTAGGCGAAGAGTTAGGGGGATGAGGGTCATTTGCCCCCGATGCCATGCCATGTAATTGATATTGAACGCACCTTTGATATAGTAGGCTTCCCGCAAGAAATAATTATAATTTCAACACAATCTGCTTCTGATGAGCTTATATACGAAAGTTTGGCTTCATTTCCAAAGGATATTGATACATAAGCATTTTTATTTGGCTTCGTACAAGGCAATGGATGAACATCTTTTCATATCCATTGAATCATTCGTAAAATTAGATATTATTCCCAGGATGCATTGTCAAAATGATTGTAGCTCATCAAATACATAAACTACATACTCTAACTTTGTGAAATAATTTTTGAACAATATTAAGTCCTTTAAACTTGCAGCTAAAAGAAATCGGTTCAGAAATAAAGCGTTACTGATGACAGTATTGTGATAGTTGCACCCCACCAAAGCCCAATCTAAGAGGCATACAGTCAACGACTGAATTATTCTTACTCGTTGAAGCTTTTGTGTTATTCTGTAAATCAAGAATGATAGGTGTGACTGTTTAAATATGGGTAAATACGTTTAGATCAAAGTTTTCACATGTCACATTCTCACAAAGCAGTCCATATATCTATTGTATACCAAATTCACAAAAGCACAAATAACACAGTGAGTCATCATGGCATGAAATTGATCGAAATATAAATTGACGCATCGTTTTACAGGCTATTTATTGAGGTGAACCAGAAACCATAGTTACGTAATCTTGTCGAACGAGTATTTGTCTCCCTTACAGAGACGTGAGCAAATGGCCTTGAAAAGCATTCACATCGATTGAGATAGCTAATTATATTCAAACAACATAGTCATCCATACTGAATTGTGAACCAAACCTAGGGTATTCAGTTCGAATAGCGACTATTAAAATAGATGTAATTGATCAACTAGCCATTTGCTCATCCAGCGTGCCTGCCTAAAAGGGAGTGCTGAAAATATTAGCACTTTTCAATTTGTATAACTATATATCATTATTACCCGGTTGATTAATAACATAATAGAAATGTAACAGAGAAAGAATTGCTCCTGAAATACCCTCATATTTCAAATACAATCAACATGTACAATTTTTTCCAGAGGAATTTTCAAGTCGCGCCTCCTAAATGTTTTTGTTTTGTTTTTTTCACATTGAGCTATAGTTAAACTTTGAAAATGCCATTTGCGTTCGTTTTGTTTACATAAATACCTTTTTAATAATATTTTAGCATAAAAACAGAACCCCAATAATCGATGACTGCGTATTATAAATTCCTCATAAGGCACCAACAAAAGTGAAATAGATATATTGTCAGACCAAGGAGTTTACTCCTGGATGTGAAAAATGAGAATTGAAAAATGCAATCGTACAACTTCATAATTAACTATATATAATTATCTTAAATCATATAACACCTCGGCTCTCATATGCAATAAATAACTTCATTGTATCCATATCTCTAACTTTTAATTGTGAAAGATCATGATGAAAAAAGAAAGAAAAAATCATTACCGGGAGAAGATTGTCATGTAGTTAAAATTTAAATGCGTAATTTAATATTAATAGGGTTGCAAGTATGTCTTTCACTTACAATAGCTTTTATAGCACCGCAATCTATTAATACATATGTTGTTTTTTTCATTTATCTACCATTGATTATTGATTGCGCATGTTGATGGGTTTCCGCACCACTTTTATGCGGGTACTAAATTTAGCTTACTTCGGTTATATCTGTCACAAATTCATTTATTTACGCGTTAGTACATCAAACAAATTAATAGTTCAAATTCACTTAAAGAAGTATTACGGTTTGATGAGATGTTGTCTATTACTCACGAAAAGTACAAGAGATTACCACTTTCCAATGCCGACAAAAAAGGGTGTGTTTCGTGACAAATGTTGATTTTGGTTTTTTATTTAACGTCTTGTCTTGTCCTTTCATATTTTTTTTTCTCCATTGCATTCTTTGAACAGGAAATGCAGTTCCTATTTAGGTAGAGAACCTGTATCCTAACCTGTCTTGCATTTTGCGGTAACCACTCTGGGTAGTTGAAGTGTGTACTTACCATTTGTGTACCGGCGTACATACGAGGAATGGAGAGGAGAGAAGCGATGGGGAGAAAGTCCGGATGAACGTAATGCTTGTTACCTAGCAACGGATCCAAGGTTGCTAGGCGACGGCAGCTGCCAGACGAGTACCTAGATTGGGTGACAGTGAGGTAAAGGGTATAGAGAGGGAGATGGAGAGACGGAAGGTAAAGGGTAGAGAGAGGGAGATGGAGAGAAGGAAAGTAAAGGGTATAGAGAAAGGGAGATGGAGAGAAGGAAAGTAAAGGGTATAGAGAGAGGGAGATGGAGAGAAGGAAAGTAAAGGGTATAGAGAGAGGG
>BEXV01002528.1:5544-16009 GCA_003118195.1 Hemicentrotus pulcherrimus
TCTCTCTCTCTCTCTCTCTCTCTCGCTCTCTCTTTTGGAGGAGGAGGGGGGGGGGAGGAACGCTGGGCCACCCGGATCCGCGCCTGATATGATTATACGCCCATGTTATGTTTTCATACATTTTTCACTTCTATCCTGTGTAATGTAGGAAGATTATGTATTCATCTACGAGTTCATTTAAGAATACATATTATGTCAACAGTCCCGGTCGAAGACGAACATACCTATGACAGCGTCAAGTCTAGCTAGATCTGCTCCCCCAGGAGTGTGTACGAAATCGCCCAAATCCTAGATGGCGCCGATGCGGGAAACCCGTCTGGAAACCTAGATGAAAGGGATTTTACTGTAGACGTAGTGCCTCCTGCAGATGAGGGTGGTCACGCACAAGGGAATTCCGTCGATGAAAATGTCAACTACCACTAGAATACGGGAATGATCAGTTATTTCATAAGGTAACCAATTTATTTGTATTATTATATGCTTGGGTATTTATCTATTTTGTTTTTGCTGCTGTTATTAGTTGTATTCTTACCAAACAGGGCCGCACGGAAAACCACCAATTTTGTGATATGTGCCACCCTGTACATATATCAGAAATAAAGAATTGAATAACAATGTACTCGCGTACTGGTGAAAAAGAATTTTGAAATAGATATAAACTCAAGATTATGCCTTTTTCTCTCCTTTGCCCCCTTAATCCGCCATGCCCATATCATAATCTTTTAAAGGTTTTTTTCAATCATGTTCATGAAACCTTTAAATACACAAAAAAGTAAAATCTGTGGTTTACAAAGTGTGTTGCTGGGACGATTTCTTTTTTTCCGTTAGAAAGGTATATGTTTTGTGCCTGTTGATCAATAAGTGTCCATAAGTGTCCATTATTGTCCATAAAAGGCATAAGTGTCCAGTGGCGGACGCAGGATTTTTTTCAAGGGGGGGGGGGTTGAAATCAAAAGGGGGGTGTTTTCCAAAAAAACATACATAAAACATACACATAAAAAAAACTCGAGGGGAGGGTTTTACCCCAAAACCACCCCCTGCGTACGCGCCTGTAAGTGTCAATAAGTGTGCATAAGTGCCAATAAGTGTCGATAAGTGTCAATTGTTCTTGATAAATTGGCAATATCAGGTTATTTGATAGGCCTCAACGTTTTTTTGCGACCTTTGATATGCTAAGTGCTCGTTACCTGTTTGAATGATAAATGTATCCTTCATTGTAAAAGTGGCTGCATTTTTTTCTTCAATTATTCATTTGTGTTTTGTATATTCATCATTCTTTGAACTTCGTGTAGAGAAATTATCTTTTGTTATATCTGTATTTATATTGAATGAACAAATTTTCAATAATTGAAACAGGAAATCAAAACGATAAATCATGTTGCTGTCATTCCCATGCAATTCCCGAAATGATTTTGTATTATTCTGTACATTGTTTATGGAGCTTCTTATTTTTGTTAAATTTAAGATGTATGTATTCTTACAACAATTATTCAAACAACATTATGTTCACAAATTGCCATGTAATCAGAGATTTTCATTATTTGTGTATGTACCGTGTAATATTTGTATTCAACATATCAACAGTAATTCGAATATGATTGTAAAACTATTCAAGTTAAATTCATGACGAATTTTAAGTCCAATGAAGACACTGAAAATCTTTAGTTATGCACCTCAATCAGAAAGAATTGGTCTACATTATTATAAAAGTACGCTGTATGCCTTATTCGTTTCGCGTTTGAACATAAGGTTTGTCATCTAATCAAATTTTTCAGATAATAGTTTGCCTGGAGTAGAAGATCAAGTTTAAGAAAAGGAAACTTTAGTCCTTAGACTAGCTTTCTTTGTTAAACCCAAGCATGGGTTTGAATTCGGGTAGGATACGAGCCTTTAGTGGATCCTAACATAACGTGTTAAACTGCTGTACGTCTATGCCAATTCTAGGACGGGTTTTGCGGGTAAAGAATGTAATAATTATGATAACCTTACATCTAAATTAATCCTTTCATTGGTAAGAATATAGCGATAGCGCAAACCTGAAAACAATGTGACTTGGGAAAGTAATCATTTTGTCCTCATTCATGATGATCGTTCATGTAACACGTTCTTATTTCTAATCTTGCAAAATAAATATGATTCTGCTTCAGACATAAAATATAAGTTTCTACTGTGATAAACGAAGACATGAACTTACTTGAATACATAAACAACTACTTCTTTATCAACAAGGTACAAGATTTCATCAAAATCTAAACAAAAACATCGTCATATAACCTGGGCATCTCATCACATTGGCCATTGTCAAACCATATATTAATGAAATATTCGCGTATGTTCCCCTTTAATGATAAATAAATCACGTACAAAAACAAAACTAACGCCTCTTGACTACACCAATTATAACTGCTGGAAAGTGGTCGCGGATCAATTTCTTCCTGATATTCATCACATTAGCTATTTAAAGACAAACTTGAGATCTGGTTCTGTGATTGCAGCGTGAAAGAAATACCATGGACGTGATACATGTTGATTTTTCCTATCGCTGATCCATAGCCCCCCNNNNCCCCCCCCCGTATAAAAAAAATAATATACAAAATGAACTTTTAAATATATATATTTACATATATATATTATAATAATTATACAAATGAACATTTTTTTTTAAATATGAAAAAACTATCAAATCATTAGAGTTACGAAGTTATTTGAGTAGGGTAATGGGATTTTTGCATACGATTGGAGTTTAATTAATCATCAAAATATCGAAGACGTGCTCACTCATGCAAAATATCACATGCACTGCAAACTGAATTTGGTAGGCCAATATGGCTTACTAAATAATTATATGTCATGACACTTTGTTTTGTTAAAAGTTATCAGAGGTTTCTCGTTCTATTTGAATTTGATGGGAATTCTTTTTTTTTTCTTCTATAATGACATTCTCCAACGTTAAACCATTAATACATATAGGGCAGCTCATTCAATTATCTATTTAACTTTACCCGAACTAAATGTGTTGCCTTTAAATCTCATTTAAAGGTCATGTAAAAGTTAACGAAATGCATAAGTATCAATATCTCTATAAAAAAAAGGCACGAGCTACAAGTCCAGGGGTTATTTTTTTTGCACAGTTTCAAAATAGGTATCACACCAAATTAAAATGTTTAATCACTAATCACGTTACTTTTCTTTACAGCTTGGAAGAATATAACAGATCACAAATTGTTTACTGATGTTGATTTTAGAGCGTCAAGCATTGTCCTTGTTTCATGAAATTAATTTGTTTCAAATGATACCGCAATTACTCATCATAGCACTTTGCCTTTTTTGGGCAATGTTGTACAATATTATGACCTTGCGTAAAAAGCACAGTGCATGCAGCAAAGCCATTATCTCATATTAGGGGGAAAATGCAACCGTGTCTGCAGACCCGACCCCTTGAATGAACGGCCATAGATTGCCCCAAACTTCAAAGTATTTTACAAGAGTGTACTTGTCAGTTTGAGGAAGTATACACGAAACTAAATTGTGGCTAAAATACACACCTCATATTTCACATACGAAGAATACATAAACAGTTGTTAAGTTGTAATGTACTCACTTAATCCGCAGCCTGCAAGACTGTTCTTCGACTTACTTCATCAAGCTATGGAATTTATTCAAACACCTCACTAGAGTTTGTAGAAGAACAAGCTGAATCGTCATCTTCAGGCAGTGTAAGGATTGGTATCAGGAGCTATGATGGGGTTATACTCGAAAGTTCACTTTCTGAAGTCACTTCTAACTACAACATTATGGGTAGTCATATCACTTCTGTTTCTAGTTACAGGACAAGGTAGGAATTTCCCCAAAAAATGTTTTAACTGACATAAATCGATAAAATAAGACGCGTTTCGTTAACAATGTTACTTACAAATGGTGTAACATGAAACATACAAAGAATAGCATGAGCGATAGGCCTATCAGAAGTATGTGTGTGTATGCGTTAGTGTGCGCTCGTGCGTGTGTGCGTGTGTGTGTATGTCCGTTTTTGAATTCTATATTAATAGAAAGGCAACCTGTTGTCTATGGTTCACAATTGAGCATTATCTGTTGAATTGGGTGGGCAATTTTGATTTTTCGTAGCAATTGCATGCCCTGTCTGTATAAGGGATTGGGGACCGTGTGTCCACCCCTCTACACAAATGCACCTAAAATAGTGATTACCCCTTTTTCACGGACCTTTTCTTCAAAATGCACATCCAAAATGTAATAACTCATTTATACTTTGTGTCTCACATTAGTTTTTTACCTAACCTTTACGGAAATTCTGGATTCGTCCCTGAACACCTGTTTTCTTATTTTTATAAACAACACTTAATACAGATTGACAAAAAAAAAACATTTTGCCAACAACGTTTGGTTTGTTACTGGCTCTTGCGATCTTGTGGGCTAAAATGACAAAATTTTTTTATCAAGATATCTTTTTTTCTTCATGTGATACACAGTATATACTTCGAATTGTCATATATAATATACAGCCAGAACAAGTATTTTCTTATAGTTGTACTGCTTTATTGTTTCGATGCAGGAAGTGCTCAGATATGCAACACGCCTGATTGGTTGGAGTTTGGTAACAACCAGTATCTCATCGTGAACTATGGTAGAACATACAGTGCAGCTATTACATAATGTCGATCATTAGGCGGAGACCTAGCTGTTATCACTTCAAACGAACAAAACGTAAGAGGTTGTTCTCGATATTGCCTTTTCACTTAACTACATCGCTGTTGAATATTGTTACCTTTAACCGTAACATTAAACGGAAATGCTCCAACAGTTGATAATCAAGTAATTAGATAACGAAATATCTAGTACTAATTAACAATGAATGAAAGAAAAAAGTATTATGATGAAGCTAATGATAAAAGCCACTACAAAGGCAAAAATGTAAATATTAATAATAACAATAGTCGCCGAAAAAAAAACCCACATCAATGACGAACAGAAGGAGCAACAATTTCATTAGTTTCATGATAACAAATTTAACAATTGCAAACAAACAGTTAATGGTTGCAAGTACAGGCAGGATTTATTAACATTCGGATAATGAACGAAACTTGTAATTATCCAGATTACTTGAGATTATACCGAGCTAGTGCAATGCATATCACCTATGCACGAGATACAAAAATTGATCACAAGTATTCTTTCATAATACAGGTCTACGATATGAGGTTAAATTCGTGTCATTAGCTACAAACCCCAATCATAAACCCAGGAGTTTCACAGTGATGGAGGCTACTAATTACTGGCGTCGCCTCAGCGCAGCCAAACAGTATGCGTGGTTTATGATTATGTAGTACTCAATGTCCTTGTATAACAAAATACGTTAATATTTGCCTGACCATTTCGATCGCTTACGTTTTTGTCCATTTTGAAAGGCGTTTCTGAACACGTTTACCCTGAAAGCTAGTGATGGAAGATATAACTACTGGATTGGCCTAAGTGACATGGATGGAGACGGTGTATACACTTGGATAAACAACAGCCTTCTAGGGTAATTCGGTACTACTTTTATTAACAATAATGTTAATGGTAATATTAATACTAATTATAATAATAATAATAATAATAATAATAATGATTAACGTACTGATTTAAAATAATTCATGACATTTTTCAAGCACATAATAAGGGTCATTACTCTATATTACCTATTTCTCTTTTGTATAAGGTATTCAAACTTCCGTTCAACACCAAGGCAAGGGTGGTGCATACGGCTAAGATCTGGTTATCAAGGACAGTGGGAGGACAGCAGTTGTACCGATCAGCGGGTTCACATTTGCCAACGTCCAAAAGGTAATCTATCTTGAAAAAAATGGTCAACGTGAAGGAGAAGCAAAGAGCAATTTGCCTAATGACAGATGTCCAACAAGGAAACAAAATGCATCACCTTATAAAAAACATTAACAAAACAAGTAGTGATCAGCAAAAAATACCTTACGTTCAATAAAAGCAGAAACATGACTACGAGTCAATCACAAAAAGCTTGAGCAAAATCTGGTTACTAATGAGAAAGTTATGAATATCTAATGACATGACAAACTTTGAAAATCACAAGACAAATTAGCAACTCACTCATAAGTCTGTGACGTCGTGGCCTCACGATCCACTTATAGTTTTCTTTACATTGATTATATAAATTTCCTATTCCCCCTAAGAATTGTAATCTTCACACGAGCATTCAAGTTAAATTGATAATAAATATGTTTTCGTGTGGATATACTAATATGGAATAGTTTTTTTCAGTTAATTCATGAAAAATGTGAGTTTTGATAAAGTTTTCATTAAAAAAAAATCAATACAAAAAAGGGAAATTAATGGGATTAAAATATTTTTTTAAAAACAATTGATAAATACTGAGGACATGACGTCACACACTGATAACCAAATTGGCAATTTGTGTAGTGATTTACATTGTACCGTGATTTTACATACTTTTTCAAAAACTCATAACTTTCTTATTAATAGTTATCTGATTTTGCTCAAACCTATTTTGATTGGTTTGTCTGATTGTTCTGCTTCTAGTGTAAGTAAATTATTTTTGGAGTGGACTTGCCCTTTAAATGTCATGATGAGCAAGCAGAATAGGGGAAATGGATCCAGATTATGGGCTCTTCCTACCCCCTCCCCCATGAAACACAAACCAAGGCATCGAAACATATACCATATATCACACATGGTTTCCATCCACCCTCCCAGGAGGCCAAGGTCTGGATACCCCACTATTTTAAAGGGATCAATTTTGTCGCTTTTGTCCGTTCGGACGGGCACTTGACTCCACCAGTGGGAGAATGACGTGGGAGAATTTAATCTTTAGATATTTCAAAGTTTGTCTTTCTTTTTTGAGATGTGAGGAGAAGAATATGATTAAGAATTTAGCAAGCCTGCGATTCAACTTTTTAGTTCTATCTTCGCTACGTGTTTTATGCTGCTGCTGGTTCATTAGACGGAAAAGGTTCACCAGTGGTCAATTTGACGACGCATGGTGGTCAAGGCGCTCTATTATTACCCCGGCTTAACCTAGAATACGGAATTCGATGCTCACAACTTTCTTACCGTTAACAAGTACCTGGGTGAAGAGTGACAAATGTTGATTTAATGTCTTACCAATAATGAACACTTTTGGTCAAAAGAAGAATAGTTTATCAGTTCAAATAATCAGCGTTTCATCTTGCAGATTCACGTTGTTCTTGGCACCAGTTCGGGCATTCATTTTATCGCTTCATGGGAGATAGGAATACTTTTGATGAAGCCAGGACAGAGTGCTCGAATAATGGAGGAAGATTGGCAATTATCGGATCAGCAGAACTGAATGTAAGTATGATTGCAGCTTTTATTTGTACGTAGGATCACATTTCTTTCCTTCCTGGTAATTCTACGAACTGTACTCAATTGTCGTCACATTTCTCACTTTCATATCGACTCGGTATAATGAATAGCATTATATCATGCTTGTCCGAATTTAAATTGAGAAGACGAGAACGGCGTGAACATCCACCGATCATGCATGTCTATGGCAAGCCGTTTTAACATTTATTCCTATTTCTTGATATCAATATATATGACTTTTTGTTGTAAAGCAATGGTAATTCGGGATATTAAGAATTTAATTCTTGATATCAAGATATAGGATTAAATGTGTAAACGGCTTGCCGTAGACACGCATGATCAGTGGTCGTTCACGCCGATCTAGCCCTCAGCTGGGTCGAGTGTGGCAAATGAAGCTTTCTGCTAAAAAAATGTGGCAGAGATTTTAACCCGGTATACCTTGTGATTCACAGTCCGGAGATTTATCCACTTGACCACGACACCTTTAAGGGTTATGATTATCAATTGTATTGTGATTACCGTTTGCTATGCCATGCATGTTGTCAAATTAATAAAGTAATGCACAAGAAAACGGATACGAAAGTGTCAAAGTAACGTTAATTAATGTGAACGGTTCTTTGCAGCCGATGAAACAAAAAGCGCCACCCCAAAAGCTCCACCCCAAAAGCTTGTTTTGAGGCACCTGCACCTGCAAACTTTTGCTATGTGAAGGCCTACATGTAAAATATGTACACATTTTCCCATAAATACTTACAGTTTCGTCCTCTTCGATTCTCTGATTTTATCTTTTGTATCTTTATATTTGTTTATTGTTTACCGCAATCGTTGTTGATAGCTTGAAACGGAAATAAATATCAATTCTAATTTAATCAAAAACAGCGTGAACTACATTAAACAGATCATGTTTTATTATCATAATTTTAAAAGAACAAAACAATGAAGGTTCCAAAATGAGAACGGTCCGATCGAAATGGGAAAATAAATCAGTCAATTTGGAAAGATAAGCCCAAACTGTGTGGTCCCTTTATTCCCTTAAAGACTGAAGAAAATGTTTTAGAAATCTGATATGAGATCAATAAGCTTCCAATAAATTGATCACGAAATCCAAATCTCAACATTATACGACGGGAGAAGACTCTGTATGGTATGTCGTATTCAATGCAGCCAACTTTTGCTCAGTGTTAGTTAAATGATTTGTTTTAATTGTTATACAGACGTTCCTAACATCGTTTGTATCGCCTGCCCTCTCATCGCCTTCTTGTTACTGGTTTGGTCTAAGTCGAAGCGTGGAAGCTGAGCCATTCACCTGGATTGATGAAACTCAAAGAAGGTGAAATTCTATGCCTTTACGTTTTTCTGTTCAAAACTGGCAGTGCAAATCATTTTAAAAACGGTTGAACGGTCTAAACACACACATACACACAAAACACACTTACACCTTCCAAACATTACAGGCGCGCATGCCATACACACACAAACACACGCACACACACACACACACACACACACATGTCCTTGCTAACACACATGATGAAATAAACACACATATACAAGTATACATCAAAACGAAACACATTTGAAACACATTGGCGATACCCATACAAATACAAATAAGCAAATAAAGAATCAGTCACTATGAACATGACTGACAAAGAAAGCGGACAAACTACACAGTTCCTCAGGTAGACAAAGGACCATCCCTTCACTGCTATTATGTAAACATGTGTAGAACAGGTGTCACATGCATATTCACCTTTTAAAATAATAGCAGTGAAGGTTGTTCCTTTGTCTACCTGAGGAACTGTATATTTTTTCCGCTTTCTTTGTCATGTTCATAGTGAGTGGAGGGTAATGGAAACTGCGTGGCATAATGGAATTTTGCCGTCATTCATGCCAACATTGCTCTTTTCATATTATTTGTTTACAACTGTTTACTATTTACATTATTTTCGTCATCCTGTGAATTGTTAATACAAATTTGTTTCTCTTATAGCGTAGAAACACAGAAAGAGAACAAATATTATGTTGTTATCAACAAGCTCAAGATTATTCATTACATGACCCGAATTACCTTTGATATGTACTATTTCATTTTAGTAACCCTATCTGGGCTCCTGATGAGCCGAGTACTTCTACCGGGCGAGCCTGCGCGTGTTTGTGGTCTGATGGGAATGATGCTAACAGACATGGCAAATGGGACGGTAGATCTTGTTGGGACACACTGCCGTACATCTGTGAGAGACCACAAGGTAACTAACGGTTAATTTTGAGGAGAGTATAGAGAGTGTATAGTCAATAAATGAATGAATCCGGGGAGAGCATGCCTTGATAGCAGGGAAGCTGCTGAATCGTTTCCAAAGAGGGGAGGGCTGTCTGAACACTCTTGTTAAAAAAGACAAGATAACAAATATTTTTTCGCGATTCTTAAGGATTTCACAAATCAAAACATTTTGTCACATAGTATGTGTTTAATTCGAAGACGGAGATGAGTGCCCCAAGCCGCAGGATTATCACTCGGGAACCTAGCAACGCCTCACTGAATGTTGACAATTTATTGTCCGTACTGCAAATGTCATTTTACCACAACGTTATCATTTGGGTTTTTCTTCGGACGACCAAGAAAGCACACTAGTATTTGTTTTTGTCTTCTTTTCTTTTGTTTTTAGAGGCCTGTGTTAAAATAGGATATTCTCATTTGTTCTTTAGCAGTACCAACTGGACAATGGACATATATTACAGGAGTGCAAAACGTGCAGTATTCAATGTCAACCTTCGGCACAAGCTTTTTCAATGCAAGGGAATATTGTCATCAAATAGGTGGACGGCTTGCGCAGTTAAAAACATCAAATATTTATGTAAGTTGTGTTTGTCGGACTGGATAAAGCATACAAGGCCACAAATAATCGCTTTCATGCAATGATTATACATGATCACTTACAATTAGGCTCATAACTTTCAAAGAAACAGGCCCTACACAGAGTTTATGTCTCTAAAGGGGTTACTCTATGACATAACCTAAGTAGTTTTTAAAGGTACTGTGTCACAACTGCAGTTCACCCCCCCCCCAAAAAAAAAAAAAAAAAAAAAAAAA
>BEXV01002528.1:18322-36544 GCA_003118195.1 Hemicentrotus pulcherrimus
TTTTTTTTTTTTTTTTTTTTTTTTTTTTTGGTTTCTTTCTTCTTCTTCTTCTTCTTCTTCTTCTCCTTCTTCCTATTCTTTTTTTTTTCTTAGACGCAAATTAGTAAGCTCTGCTAGCGAGACGAAATAAAGAATATTATAGTGTACTAGAGGCCTTTAAGACTTGAAAGTTTATACTGTATGGATCTTGTATCGCTTGTGCCCATTGACCACTGGACTCTGTCATTACTATAGACATAATGCAGAGATAATCACCTTCCCTTTCTTTTCTGATAATTTCTCTACTCAGCCGCACTACTCCATGTACTTGCCATGACGTCAACACCTTTCGGGAGTTCGGAAGCTACCCCTCATTTCTCCTGCATACTCAGCCCTCCTGACAACACAGACGACACTCTAAGCTACACTGAGAGAGTAGTTGTACAGAGCGGCACCACAGATGGGTTTACATTGGACGTCCCGGGCACGAAAACAACTCAGACTGGTGGATTTATACAGAATCTACCTGGTGATGTAACAGCCGTTGGAGTTTATAAGTGCTCGAGTACATCAACAACTTCTGGTATTTCAACATCGGCAGATGTAACAATTCTCTCAAAAGACAGTAAGTATAATTCAAATTGAGCGAAGATTGTTTGAGAATAGGACTTACACAATAGAACATAACTTTAAACATACCTTAAGCTTAGCACATGTTTTTCTTATTAAACTTAAGGGCATTCTGTGTCTTTAAATGTTTTTAGCAGAAATATGGCACCATATGAATTGTGTGGAGCATCATCATCTGCGTCGTTGTCGTCGTCTTCATCATCCTCACCACTGGATAAAGCTCATACTTATGACAGTTCACATTTCGAAACTTAATTTTCAAACTTTTCTATTTATTTTGTTCTGTTGTTATTGTTCTTGCCTGATTGGGGGTGAATTTTACACATTGAGAGGCGAGACATAGAAATGCAAATCGAGATTCTGAAAAGCAAAAACATTTTTAGAACACTATTAGCTTCTCATGAGCTTTACAGTTTTTATCATTCAGACAGTTTATGAAAGATCTGTGGTTTAATTCATTATTAATCATCTCTTATCTTTACTTAATTCTCATGGTTTCGAGTCCTTTTCACTTCTTCCTTTCATTTTTTTTTCCAGGACATTTTCAACCAACTGACGGTCGTCTCACGAAAACGATTTATCCAGGTGACAGCATCACACTCTCAGTTTCTACCACGGATACGTACACAGCAGGACAAGATGAAATCCGATGGAGGACCTTCTCAAATATCGCTGAAGGATCTTTGTCTCCAGAGGGTGATGGGACTCTGACCTATACCATTCGATCTGCAACGAAGAGAAATGGTGATATATACGGAACGGTTCAAAACGGCATGGTTGAAAATTTAAAGTATAGCTTGATTCGCATCATTGTCAGTGGTAAGATTTTGTTTTATTCATTGCATTGTTCTAATATTCTGAATAATATATAAAGAAACTAACTGTACATGATACTGAATCTCCTCTGGAATTTCGCTCCCTTCTTAAAAATATCCTTTTATTATGATTATAAAGTTATAATATGATCTGAAGGAATTACGTATTTAAAGACAATAGGTTGAATTTTAAACAATGTTTTATTACAAGACTTTTATTAAAGATAAGGTGAGTTCGGGTCATGCGATTGCATTGTGAAAAAAAAAAGGTTTGGAATTGATCAGAAAGAGTTGACCATGTAGTTGTGTACAGCAATGTTCTAGAGTCATCAAATCATAATCAATTTGGCCCAGTCTTGGTAAAGTAACAAGCTGTACACAGAAATATGTATATGGGACTACACAAATTGTGTCGGGCCTACTTACCTTGATTTCCTTATATTTCTACGCTTATTAGTCAGCCAGTATACATGTTCTACTAAAATTGTTTGGCAAATGAAATTTATTTGTAATTTAGAACATTCAGTGTAAGTTTCGTCTGATTATGTGAGAATTCATTTTCTTTTTTTACTATAACTCAATTTTACCTTTAAGCTTTCTTGAACATTACAGTTTGCTGATACTGAAAGAGCTCAATACAGGTTGCAGATTTCCCTGCGTAAAAATAAAAAAAAACATTGTAACTGTATGTTGTCAATTAGCCCTATCCCCGATCATTCAAGATTCAGTCACTTTGATTCCATTTTATTCATGTAGATTGTCCACGTGGCCGATGGAACATACCATCCTGTGACAGTCTGTGTGACAATTGCTACAATGGAGGAATTTGTCATCCTCAATCAGGAACCTGTATATGTCCTCCAGGATTCATAGGCGAAAACTGTCTGACTGGTGAGACGTCCAAATCTTTCTCTATGTAAAAGTAACTTATGTGTATTTTACTTTCTTTCTTGAATTACTTGATGGTCGTATGCCCACAATTTTACAATTTTTCCACACAACTGCGCCAGGAGTGTCATTTTTGACAGACATGGCGCATCATTAATGTTCACTATTATTAGTAGTAGTAGTATAGACATATAATACAGCACGAGTCCCACTTTCCTCCTGACTGATGACAAAGAAACTAAAAGCCGCAAAAAAGTGTTTACAACTTATATGTGATACGCAATGCTATATTCACACACATACACTCATCGAATCGCACTCGCACTGTTCCGCCCACACCTCCATGCAGTTTCATTGCAACTGAAGCTCGCCATGTTGTGTTTTAATGATAACGTTAGCTGTTTATTCATTGGGGCTTTTGAGGGAGATTTGAGTGACCCCATATTTGTCTTGATGTAACTTGAGAAAATGAGATTTTATAAATAATACACGTTATGTATAACTAAATTATTATCTGTTTTGATATATAATTTCATGCGATCGACTAAATATATATATAAAAACTTGTAGCCCTTTAATAATAAGTATTTTTTCTCAGTTATAAGGTTTACCGCTTTTGGGGGCCTTTTGGGGGGAGTGGGTTATGGGGTATCAGTATATGGATAAAAGTATTTTTTTTTTAAATAAAGACTACAAACAAGGATATATATTCACAAGTTGTGGTGCGGACTTATTGAGAAATTGCTTTCAGTTTCATTATTTCGCATTTAACAGGAATCAATTATTGCCGTCGGAGTGCGTATTTGAAAATTTATATTTCAAAAACCAAGCGAAAAGAATAATAAAGGCAGCTAATTACGTTCAAGTGCACGTGCTGCATACAGTAAGAAAATTATCAAAAAGTATTTATTTGCTTAATTTCTTGTTGAACAGCATGTGATGGAGGCAGTTTTGGTTGGGAGTGTGAACTTGAATGTGGTGATGGAAATGCTCTAGAAGAATGCAGTGGAAGCCAGGTGTGTCTACCCGATCCCTACGGATGCAACTGCCTGGCTGGTTATACAGGAATAAACTGCGACGAACGTAAGATACATTAATTTATCATAACCACGATCGCAAGACTTTCAAATGACCAACGTGAGGCAATCTAAAGCATGTCCATCAACCGTTTGCATATGACAACATTACAATGGCACTTTACGTAATCCGAATATGATTTATTTCGTGTCTATGTGTAACTAAAATCTTCGACGTAATGATTGCATCGTTAAATTCGATGAAACAAAATGTTTTTGGTACCGCTGTTAACAATCGAGGAGTATAATGGTTTGTTTTTTTTCGCTGTCGGAAATCAAATATGTGCACGTTTCCAGGAAAGGTCGGTTTAGACCGCTAGCAAGATTATTTTATTCACATGTGGAATGTCCCCTAAGTGTTTTTTTTTGTTGTTTTTTTTTGTTAAATCAGATCTAATGTCGTGAGTCAAATCTCAGGATTTTCTACATGAAAGTTCGGTGTTGACTGCCAGCAAGATTATCAATGTGCATGCGGAATGACCTATTTGTATTCATTACTTCTCTATTCTTTACTGTTGTGAATCTAATTTCAGGATGTACTCCGGGTAAGTTTGGTGTTGACTGCCTTCAAGATTGCCACTGTGCAGGAGGCATTCCATGTAATGCCTTCACGGGAAGATGTGAAGGAGAGTGTGAGGATGGTTGGTCAGGAGAAGGGTGTCAAGGTATGCCTACTTACTTGGTAGACTTGCTGGTAAACATAAACGTTTGTCTTCTGTAACCATTGGTCCTGCATGTTAGGTACCAATTGTACGTGATTGCATTAAAAGTGTTGCAACGGTAACTCTGTGTAAGAATTTACCAGTTCATGCAAGAACAGAGTAGGTCGCATAAAGTTTTGGCAGGATGTTGTGGTGTCCATGCTGGTCAGTAATATCATCAATCGCAATTTCCATCGATGGGTATAATATTCCATACCTGTATATAAGCGGGCAATACTGTCAGATCATTTATCTGTTCATCCCTCAGTTGTTATACCCCAATATTCCAGCCTCTGATTTTTCAGGAAATCTTTGAATTGATAAAAACTGATAATAACCATACAATTTCACAGATCTCACGCTTGCTGGGCTACGCCCCTCTGTAAAAGGCAGTGCCGTCACCGGGCCTTGATGACACATTTGACGTCATTACGGGCATGTCCGATTTGTCCTACAACTAAGGATCTTACAATCTCATTGTAATTCAAAATGAAACGTACTGAGATTATCAAGTGCATATTTTTTCCGGATAAAAGCCTTTTTTTTAAATTAATATCATAGTATCCTGCAGTGACGTCATGGAGAGTTGCGCAATAACAGCTCCGAAATTGGCGTTTTTCTGAGCGTTCTGAGTCGTCATGTTTAAAGATAGATTCCAGAATTATTGATGATTTCTTAGAAAAATCATTGTCATGTTCGAAATCTCAATCAAAAACTATTCTACATGTCTTTTTCTTTCTTTTTTTCAGCCCATATTGGTTAGAGTGGCCCTTTAAACTCTTATAGCTAGTATATGTATTAAAAACTGAGTACATATGAATTTCTTTTTACCAAATTAGAATATGTGTGTGCATGCAGGCAAAGATTTCGCTGTCCTCCCATTTCAATCTTCTCCTTTGGTATTAGAACAGTAATAATGAAACAGTATTGTTCATACTATATATTTCGACATGGTTTGTCCTAATGATAGGTCAAAGGTGAGAGTTGTTGAGGTTTGTTCAGTTTAATGGACGTCTCTTTCAGGTGCCTAGCTGGAATGCTCCCCAGGGAATTAAAAAAAAAAGTGGATTAATAGAGTGCGGGCAAACATGAATACCACATCTGTGAAGCCTTTTACTAGAGAAATCTCAGATCTATGCATCCAAAATATTTGTATCGTTTATATTCATTATTAATATCATTGGTTTTGTTAATATTATTATAATAATCATAAAATCTTTGAATCTATATACCATTTTCGCAGTTCCCCCTGTCTGTCCAGCCGGTTATTTTGGAATAAATTGCACAGCGTTCTGTAACTGTCCAGAGGGCTCGGAATGTGAGAAGGACTCTGGTTTATGTACATCATCGGGAGGACAATGTGAGATTGGATATGTTGCTGACTCTCCAGAGAGACCAGATGGATGTATCACATGTAAGATATTATTCTTTACCTATAAAGCGGAGATTAATAAGCATTAACCAAGAAAATAACGAAGGCCTGTGCATTTCACATTCATGTATGACCGCTGATATTATTTGTGTGCTACATGAACTCAGAATAACCGAGACATATATAATTAAGACTGGCAGCCTTGTAAATCAACATAAGTTGTTATAGTGATAGGTGATTGGAATACTTAAGTCGGAGAGGGTAAGGATGGAAAGATTGTCGGACAATATGGACTAGACCATCGTAATGAACGGGGTGATCGACTTGTTCAATTCTGCAAGGAACATGATCTAGTAATAACCAACACCTTTTACCAACAACATAAAAGAAGAACCTACACCTGGACAAGCACAGGAGATGTTTATAGAAATCAGATCGAGTACATTTTAATAAAGAACAGGTTCAAGAATTGTATCAAGCAGGTAAAGACATGCCCAAGGACTGACATAGATTCTGATCACAACCCGGTGATTGCATAAGTTGAAATAAAGCTAAAGAATACAACCCCAGAACAAAAAGAAACTCTCTTCCGTATGTCACAGCTCTAAATAAAACAGACATAGGAGAAAAATACTTTATAGAAGTTAGAAATAGGTATAATTGTCTAGTCACAGAAGAAATAGAACAAACAAATAATGAAGTTAATGACATTGCGAAACTAGAAGTGGAAAAAAGCATTCAGCATGGAAATAAGACACTACCAACTAAAAAGAAACCAGCAAAACAACCATGGATGACAGAAAAGATTCTAAACTTGATGCAGGAGAGGCAAAAGCAAGTCAGAAACTCCAAATCATGCAGAGACATCAATAAAGAAATTTATAATGAATGTAAAAGAGCAAAAGAATAATGGCTAACTCAAAAATGTGTTAAAATTGAACATTTCTCCAAGAGAAACCAAACAAATGAAATGCACATAGAAATTAAGCATTTTAAGAAGAAAAAACAAGGCAGCAAGCGGATGTATCCAGAAAAAGGTTGGAACGTCTTCCCTCTTTGAAAAAGATGATATTAAACAAAGATGGAAAGAATATATCCAAGACCTATTTGACGATGATAGAGGTCCAGAACTTCCAATCACTGACAACGAGGGTCCAAGTATACTTGAATCAGAAGTTAAACAAGCTCTGCATTCACTGGGAAACACGGGAAGAACTTGTGTCCTTAAAAGAATTTGGGATTAAACATTTGACTAGTATTTGCCAAATGATATACAATACAGGGCATATTTCTCGATATTTGTCCCAATTCCAAAGAAGCCTATTAAAAAGGCAAGTGTATGTGAAGATTTCGGACAATTAGCCTTATGAGCCATGTAACCAAGTTGCTCTTAAAGATCATTCTCAACAGAATAAAAATTCAAATTGACAATGAAGTAGATAAGGAACAGTTTGGTTTTAGACCTCAAAGTGGTACTAGAAAAGCAACATTATGTATGGGAATGATGACAGAAAGGTATATTGCAGTAAATAAAGAAATATAGTGTGCTTTATTGACTACTCTAAAGCATTCGACAAAATTCATCACGACAAATTGATTGAAAGCTTACCCAAAAAAAATCTAGATGGTAAAAACATACGTCTCATATCTAAACGGTACTGGGAGCAGACAGCTGCCATCAAAATTAACAATGAAATTACAGGTTACACAAAAATCCAAAGAGGAGTACGTCAGGGGTGCGTAATGTCCACATCTCTGTTCAACTTGCGCACAGAGTTGGTATTGAGGGGAATTTCAGATATGAAAGGTGTTAGTATTGGGGGTGTGAATATTAATAATTTACGTTATGCTGATGACACTGTACTTTGCGCAGAGAATGAAGCAGATTTACAACATGTATTGGGTATTGTAAAAGTCAAAAGTGAAGAGTTTGGTCTAAGCATGAATGTCTAGAAAACTAAAGTCAATGATTTTTAGTAGAACAGAGAATAAGCCTAGAATATGTTTGAAACTCAATGGACATATCATTGAGCAAATCAGTAATTACATCTACTTAGGACAAAATATCACAGATGATGCCCGATGCGAAGCAGAAATAAAAAGAAGAATAGAACTTGCTCGGAATACATTTCTGGCAATGAAAGGATTATTCACAAATAGAAAGGTGAAATTTGCGCTTCGGCTGAGACTAGTAAACTGTTATGTATGGTCTGTCCTATTGTATGGAGCAGAAACATGGACAATAAATAGGGCCATGGAAAATAGAATAACATCTTTTGAAATGTGGATCTACAGCAGAATGATGCAAATATCCTGGAAACGAATGAAAACCAACAAAGAGATGTTTCACATGGCAGGGCGTAAACAAATGGCACTAGTAGGATTATTTAAGGAGAGAAAGATCAAATACTTTGGTCACGTTAAAAAGCACCAAACCCAATTCTAATGACCAGTCATTAGTAAAATCATATTATAAAACATAATCTTATAAAACAAATAATTCACATCATTTTGTTCGGGCATTAGTAAAATTACCCTCACTCAGTACATTCAAAACAAGCCAAACACCCTCAGCAACCGCCTCGGTCGTGTTAGACTGTTCTGAAGGTACCTTGTGTGGGTAATTTTTACCAATACCTTCAGTGTTATGTATTATTTGTATACTACCCCTCAATGAGCCAGGTAACGTGTAATACATAATGATAGTAATATGTATACTCCAAATGTATTCTAATAAACAAATCCGAGTAAATTAAACTAATACCTATAATTGCAACATTTTGAACATGAAAGCTTCTTTTCCTCCAATCATATTTGCTCAATTTTGTTTCTACCCATCCGATATGTTTACGTCTTTTAGTTGCTGGATGTTTCGAGTCTTGTTCTAAGACATGTCACTGTGCTGGTGGTATCGAGGACTGTAACCAGGAAAATGGGACGTGCTCTCGAGGTACATGCCATCCACGATGGATGGGAGACAAATGTCAAACGGGTTAGTACTATGTATCTATATATCGATGTATCTTCTTCCACCTATGATGTTGATTGCAGCATTTTTTGTACTAATGTCTGTTCTCTGTCATTCTAGTATACACTGGCAGTGTAATTCCACGCTATGGCTTAATCTTCCCCTCCTTGTTGGTTCTTGGTATTCCTCTTGGTCTGTTACCTTATACTTTTTCTTTCAAAAAAAATCTTGAAGAGACTCTGATGTCTTGCAACGTGGCAAAAGTATTTCGCCATTCTATCTTTATCCACCATTCTCATCAGGATATTTTTCAATAGTTTTAAACTAAGCCGGTGAATGTTATTTGTATTAATATCATTCAACTGTTAAGAGAAACTCGGCGCTAAATAAAATTCCTTGAAAAGTTAGTTGTAAGTATTGGATACAACATGAAGTTCAGTAAATAGTGCAAAATATACTCATAGTTTGATCCTAGATGATTCTTAAAATCAAAATGCTGTAATCTAAAGGCCAATATATTTGGTTAAATATGTAATGGATTGTGCTATTAGTGACAGTTAAAAAAGAAAGAAACAAGCTTAACATTTTATCATTTTCTTTTTTAGTGATTTCATTTTTCATTCATTAATTTGTAGATTATGTATTGTACTTTTTTTTTCATCTTTGAAGATCGCTTCAGCGTTAGACGAGCAAAAACCAAAGAAAGAAACAAGCTTAACATTTTATCATTTTCTTTTTTAGCGATTTTATTTTTCATTCATCAATTTGTACATTATCTATTGTACTTTTTTGTTCATCTTTGAAGATCGCTTTAGCGTTAGACGAGCAAAAACCAACCCGGGTTTGGCAATTTTTTCCTGCACATTTGCTACCGACAGAAGTGGCAACATCATCTCCATTAGGGCTACTGTAGGGGATTTCTCAATGGAAAACTGGGAAAACGCACAGGCCGTTGATGCTGCCACTGATCAGTCTTCATCACAATCAAACTTTACGTTTCCCGTTCATGTCAACGGGAATCAACCCATCTACTGTTTTGTTGGCACTTCAACAAGTGACATTGGATTTGCTTTTATCAGGTTGCCACCACCTGAAACATTCGGTAAGTGCTCAAGTGACGAATATAAGTAAAAATTATTATTTTTGATTACATGTATCAGTAAACTTTAAAAAAAGGATTCAAATATAACCCCAACCAAGAGAGACAGAGAGGAGGAGAGAGAGAATTGTGTGGGCGTGTGTGTGTGTGTTTGTGTTGTGAGTGCATTGTGTGGTGAGAAAGGCGAAATTTAATTTACCAAATGCTAACTTGATCACCTTGTCACTTAATAGATGAATTGACATTCACACATAAATTAGTAATAATATATGAACGATTTATCAATTTTATCAAGAGGTATCACATTGGCTTCTGTCCGAGGAGATGCTAATTAAAAGACCTCAGAAAAAGCGCGATATACATCTAGCAAGAACCGCGTAGGTAATGTCCATAGGAATAACATAAGGAAAAGTCATGAAGAATGATTCCATCTGTATTGTTCCACAAGTCCATATCAAGTTTTGTGCAACATTCAAAGACGTCAAACACAATTTTCGATCAGAGTCATGTTTCATCAGGAATTTAGACTTTACTACCAATGAAATATCAAATTATTGAAAATGCTATTATTTATTTAAGGGGAAGTAAGATTAACCTTCAAGTGTAAATATACTGCATCATTAACATTTGCCATGTGTTCATTTAAGTTCTCCCAGTATTAAGCAATACTCCTCGGTTAGAAGAACTAGGTTTCATCTATGTCATCATTGCTTGGGATTCTTGGAACGGTAACGTTGATGTTGGTGAAGGTCCAATCATTGGATACAAAGTCTATGTTACTGCTTCAGATGGGAACGAATCAAACACCTTCATCACATCATCAGGTGTTCCGATGGACATTGATTCCGCGGGGATTGTATCTTCAAGGAAGAGAAGACAAGGATATGAAGGTTCACTGAGATACAACGTAACTGGTCTGGGTGATGGCCAATCATATGAGATTCAAATTGCAGCAGTTCGTGAGGGAATTAACGGTGAAGGAGAGAAAGGACCTGCTCTGAGTGTGACAACTCTCAAGATAGGTGAGTCCTTGGTGAACCGAAAGTTACTCCGGCGACAACTGATTGGAATGTATTTCATCGAGAGTATAGGGTTTGGATTTAGGTTACTATTGGGCTTTAAGTTAGATTTTAGGATTTATTAGAATGACGTATAGTAAATGTTCAAGGTTGTCAGATTTGTGGTAACTGCCCCCTACCATAGACCCCGCTGCGTACAGTCATAGTTCAGTGGCAAAGCAATGGCCTCGTAACTGTGAGGCCCCCGGATCGTGTCGGTGTGCTATATTAGTGCCCTGTTAATCAACATTACTGTCATTTATGACTTAAGGGCGTAGGTCCCTAGTTGATAAGCAAACACTGGCAAATTATTAGTCAATAAAATCTGAGAACGTATCTAGATCTATTAGAAATAAATCATTGTCAAAATAATTCCATAAATTTGGATTTAAAAATATATTCCAACGATTTGAGCGACAGTGTATACAAAACACGTACACAAAGCTGTCTTAAATTTCTGTGCAGAATAATTCATGAAATATTCGCGTATTTCGATGAAGCAATGGTGAGAAGAAATCAGCAAGAAATATCATTGGTCCAGAAATATACAACATAATTTTTCAAAAAAGTTTGCCAAACTAAGCAGTCCCGAGACTAGTTAAAATCCATAGCTTTATTCTCCTCATATATTCTTATTGTTTGTTCCATTGTTAAATAGTAATAATAATAATAATATCTAAGATTTATATAGCGCTGGTATACAGATACAGTTTCTAAACGCTTTACAATACAAAAGAAATTAAAATAACGGTTAAACTAAATATGTAGTAAGCATAAACAAGAAACGTGATATGAACATTTTGAAAAATTTAGACGAATTACTTAACTAATAGTGTATTACAATAACATGATAATGCAAAAATGCAATTGAAAATACTATCATTTAATAACATAAATGAAACTGCAATAATTATGTACTTTGGATAATGAATAAATTACAAGTAGATAGGACATGTGGTTATAAATTCGGTATGAAGATGGGGAATTACTTTTGTGTTGAATAGATAAGTCTTAAAGGTACTTTGTACTCAAATGCTGTAGAACTTTGCAGGAATTATGAATATGTCATGTATGTCCTATTTGTGAAATTTAAACGTTAGCTTTGTCCTCATACTCAAATTTACACGGAAACCCGTTTACCTGCTAGACTTCCCTGTCAGACAATATTGAGTGACTGACTGGCTTTTTTTTCTTTTTTGGTAATAACATACATGAAAAGAGTTGTAAAGGGTACATGAGCATTTGTCTACATCAATAACCCACTTCTTGTGATGGCCAAGATTAAACTGCTTGAATCTTTGGGCAGCATAAAATGTATGACCATTCGGTACAATTGTCTGAAAATCAAGACTATTACTTTTGGGCGAGATTATTCCAGAGTTTAGGAGCACATACAGTACGATCACCAAGAATGTCTAACAGATGCCCATGATCATTCAAATTTGAATGGATATTTGCTCCATTTTAACAATTTTCTTAATCAAACCTCTTAACTGTTAGATACATGTGCCCATCCAAGTGTGAAAGGTAGAAAACTTAATCTTAATTGACGTTGATGGAGCATTATTTATTTCTCTTATTTCATACATTTCATTTACCCTTTTTTTTTTTTACACAAGTGTGTACATTTTTTTTGCTGAGTGTGTATCACCATAATCAGTATTATTTGTATTATTATCATTATTAAAGCTTTCATCATTATTATCATTATTAAAGCTTTAATCATTGTTTTATTTCCTTTGATCATTATCATCATAGTATTATTAACATTATGATCTGTGTGAACTAATCAAGAGATGTCCGGGCATTACCATGATACAATGGAGACAAAAACTCGGTAAGAAAATATCATTACTCGTTAAATGTCCCATAGTTTCTACCATATAAAGTTTTAATGTTACACCTTATTTCATTCATAGCATCCCCTCTTGGCTTTTCTGCAATTAGCGCCATCGTTGGTGGGGCAACAGGAGGACTGATCTTCCTTCTACTGCTCATGGTCATCATCGACATCATTGTAGTAAGGAGGAGAAGGTAAACACATTATTTAAAAGAAAATGTGTTTGTATACATAAATATGTACTCAACTCGCATCTAACATCTCTACAAGATCGCGAGGATTTTCAAGAAATCATACGTTTTACAAAGGTAATGGATTGCCTTGTGTTAATTTCTCGGCAATGTTTGAGACCCTGATTCCTAGCGATGTGGGCATTCATGTAGATCATCTTGTAATCTAAGCTCAAAAATTACAAATTCAATCTTAATGTTCCATCATACTCCAAAGTCACATCGCTCAAAATCTTTAGATAGACACGGGAACATTACAACACCTCATAACTTTCCTACGTGGTAATCTGATCTCCTTCATTTATCTATTTAGTTTTTGTGGTTTTCCTCTCCTAACACTTTTACCGCTATTGTGCAACTTTAAGTATTCGATATCAATGCATATCATCATTACTATTATCAGTATTGCTATTATTATTTTCATGATTACTATAATTTTGATGATTATTTTAATGATTAGTAATAGTAGTAGTAGTGGAATATTCATCATCAGTACTATAGTTCCTATCATCATTGTCATTATCGTTATTGTCATTATTTTGGACCACTTTGAAAAACAGCTTATAACTGACAAGGGCAATCTATCCCATGAGTGGAGAATAAATACATTAAAAGTCGATATTATCATCACGATGATCGTCATTTTCCTCATATATTCTTGATTGTAGAAAACCACGCAACGAAGTCTCCAAACCGGTGACCTATAGAAATGATAACAATTATATCGGCGGTATATCCGGAGGTATGCCAATCACATTAACTTTTTTTCTGCACCGGTGACACTTTTTCAGTTTAAAACACAACCTATCCCACGCACATATAATTAGGTCCTACGCATAGGAGTAGGGCGCCCTATCATCAATTTCTATGGACAATTCTCACTACCGCAAAATGCATTGCGCCCGATTATGTAGACGCACTAACTTCCGGTGATTCTAAAAACGTATCCCGAAATTCATTACCTGCGATTCCTAATCTTTCTCGACAATTACAAACTTTGAAATATGCACAAGAAATAATCATATTTATTAATTAAAAGTAATATACCAGAATTGGCAAATGTCAGTGCTCGGAGAAATTCTGTCGGAAAAAAAACTTGGCACGCTGCAAGACAAGTGCTATTTTTCACAAGCCACGATTGGGAGCTATTGAAACTTTTCCCGTAATATACAGCAAATTCATAAACTTGAAGATACCGACATGTTTCATGGATTAACATCAATGGAAATGTTGGCAGAACTACATTTTACCATTCTTGGTCCTATTGATGGTGAAGTGTGAGTCCAATACAGTAAGACCCGTTTTGCACCGGAAGTGCATGTGACAACAACATCCCTGCGAATTCGGTAGTAAAAATAGAGTGCCACTAACGGTGGCTTCTTGTCAGCTATATGCGGTAGCGAGAATTGATGAGGAAATAAACACGCAAGCGTATGACTAAAAAGACGGAACCTGCGAGTATACCACATTGGTTTAATGAATCATAATTATTGTTCCTCCTCACCATAAACAAAACGAAGCCGTTCTATGAATTTTAAATACAAACAAATTGAGGAGAATAGTAAAAGCATCACACAAAAACATGATAGCCTATTGTTGCACCAATCGACCATTTTCTGTTTTGGAGTGGGTGGGCGTGGCCCTATAATGCCCCCAAATCCATTACAAATCGCACATAGTAGCTTCTGTCCTATAACGCAGAGTAGTCTCAGTATGTGTATGGAAAGGACACGGTATTCAGTGTATCGATTGGCCATACAAGGGTTGTATTATTTGTGGAGACACTTATATATGATTGTGAAACTAATATTCAACAAGAGATAACAAAATAGATGCCAAAATGGAGTGTAAGCTTCTACAAATCTTAAAATTTAGTACACTTGTTTTCATCTACTCCTGTGGACTTTCGCAGGTCAAGTGATTATTAACAGAGTTTCTTGCTGTCTGCTGCTTTGAGATCATTAGATTGAAGGTAATAATAAATAGCCAAAGTCTTTATTCAGTAAAGGATCGATCTTTTTCATACAGATGGATTCATTTACCTTCCTTGACCAGAATTGTATTTCAAATTCAATAGTATGGGCCTCATCCCATCCATCCAATGATATGTCCAGTGTTAAAGGCGTGTTCTGCTCCTGAATGAGATAGAGTGCTCGATCTGAGGACTGTTTTGTGTTCCTTCAATCGATCTTTCAATGTTCTATCTGTTCCCAAAAAATTCCAAGATCGGTTGAAATTTTTAGACCCCTCCCCAGGAAGTCGATCGATTACATGTATGTGCCACCCCTCCCCCTCTCTCTCCAAAATCAAACTCTGGTGATGGCCCTGGGTATAATTTCGCCTCGCAATATACTGCAGTCTAGCCTAGCTATGGTTTCGTAATTGTTATGCATGTCAGCTAGGTACAGCCTTTACAACCACCTTCTCGCCATTTCAAACATATCCAAATATGTAACTCGAAAATCAGGTACACCAAAGTCTACTCCAACCGTGGCACCAAGGAAAACGATGGTCCTACCACAACCATCCACCATGAGGGAACCCCCACTGGCTCGAAACGGTTTAGACGAGGCTAATGTACCAAAATCAAGTAGGTCGGAGGAATGGCCAAAAGAGCGTGGCCCAATACCCCTCTCACAGTTTGCTACCCTCGTTCAGAAGAATAGATACACAGATGTGTTCTACGAGGAATTTAATGTAAGTATTTCTCTTTTACTCGTATCCTATTCAGGTTTCTTGTTGAGTTCGTTTCTCCTGAATATCCTCATGCTCGCTATGGTTTTGAAGGCTTAGAAGAACTTGATGATAATACTGTGGCCGGTCATTCGATCAGCCTTTCCGTATGACTAACCTTTACCATGTTCTACATAATTTGGCAACCACACAAAAGAACAAAAGATTGAGAACAAAAAAAAAATGATACTAATTATGAATCGACACTAACGGGACAATACAGTGACCCTTAACTGTCATAATGCCATATCTGGGAAGTCCTAAGTGAAATCAGCCTTTTGCACAGGAAATGGCTTCCTGTTTAGGCGCAAATAACTCAATCGCAAAGATCGAGTTAAATGTGCAAACGAACATATTACGTAATCCGGTATAGGGTATTACAATTTACCATTGATTTGATTCTCGAAAGTATGTATGATCGTGTAAGATGCAACGTAAAATCAAATGCTCTTTACAAAATCCATCTTATTTGAAAGGCAGTGAAAATGCAATGTATGAGTACGAACACGTTGTAATCGAATCTCTCCCAATACAGTGCTTACCAGGCGCAAATATCTTCCCACAAACCGTTGCGAAAAGGCAGGTCAATTTTGAGAAGAACAGATACAAGAACATCCTGCCATGTAAGTTTTCTCATCATACATATGATGTTTAATTCACTTTCTGTCTAGGTAATGAGGCATTGTTTAAAAAAAAACTCATATAAGGACAATTTCCTTTTGGTACGCGTATACTTTTCAGTGTAACTTATGTCGGTGATAAATATGTGCTTAAACCCATTCCGTGAAGCGACGCCGAACTTTCCAGTTATCGATTATGCTATAAAAAATACAGATATGCCCTCGTTCTTGTGAATTAATCTGATGAACCTTTATCTATTTTCGTGTCTATAATAGTTGCATTATCTTTTAGAGATAAATTCAACATTTTATTTAAGATGGATAATACATGACAAATGTGACCGGCTATAAGAATATATATATATATATTTGCCATGAGTGTAATTTCGTTTTTTGATACCGAAATATGAGGAAATGTATAAATGTATATCCCTCTTTAAACTTCACAATAGATGATTCTTCAAGGGTTAAGCTGGCAATCATCAACGACGACCCGGATTCAGATTACATCAATGCTTCTTACATACCGGTAAATAAAGAACTGTTCGAAAACAACTTACACCGGCCCTTTAAAGGACATTCTGAGAGATAAGTGTTGCTCGTCTTATTTCTCCGTAGTGTTTTTACAATAAAATTGTGTCTTATCCTATCTCTTTGTCATGTAACAGGCTATACTGTTTGCAATATAGTTATTTACTTTTCTATTTTTTAACAATTTTTCCCAATGAGAGCTTTTGAATCCAGCGTGCATACATTGCCTTTTCAATACATATTTTCTTCATTTTTTTATATTTCTCTCTCTACCTCTCTGTCCTTCAGAGCTTTGGAAATCAGCGAGCCTACATTGCGTCACAAGGTAAAGTTATCATACTCCGCCGCTGTCTTTGTTTTTCCGGGGGGGGGGGGGNGGGGGGGGGGTAATGGTTTGTATATATCTTTTTCTAATATGGCATTATGACGATAATAATTCACAGCATTTGTGTGGCGCCATTTCTCACTAAACCATTCAAATGCGCAGGCTGATGCAAAGTCCATATGTTTACATTTGCCAAACAAAGATAAGTTTTGAGACACAATTTGACGTTTTCTAGACTGCCAATCTCACGAAGGGATGAGGGAGTTAGTTCAGTGAACGAGGAGCAATGGATGAAAAGTCATGTTCCCCATATCCTTGAGATTTGATTTTCATTTCATGTATTTATTTATTTGTCAAATAAACGTTTTGACATGAATATTTGTTGCGCTCACATGTAAATACAAGGCTCAAACATAGTTCACAGTGAACAAAAATTGTATTAAAAAAACAAAGATAAATTTTGTTGATATCTGGCTGATGACAATTTATTATTTATACACAATTTTGATTACAATTTTACTATGGCTCGTTTTATTTCCATAAATGAACTGTCGTTTTATGAATAAAGGGATTTACATCACAATATGTTGATAATGATGCAGTCCTGTTTTGATTAATGTATATCTCCGCCCTTTTATAAAGGACCAAAGAATGAATCGATTGATGATTTCTGGCGAATGGTGTGGCAAGAGAATGTGAAAACAATCGCCATGGTAACCAATCTCCAAGAGGGAAACAAGGTGTGTAGTTATTTATCTAATTATCATTATATGGTTAAAATCAAGATCCGTCATTTTCAAAGACTAATAAAGTTCTTCGTTTCATCTTAGGTGCCGTATTTATCATTGTGTGTGTACGCGAATGTGCGTGACTTTGAGCATGCGCGTGCGTGTGTGTGTGTGTGTGTTATGTGAGGCTGAATGTCCGTGTATAATAGATTACATCCTCTATATTCCTTATTTTCTACTCTAAGTGAATGTGTTTGAATTTGTACATTTTTATTTTTATTTGTATTTGCTCTAATCAATGGATTTTAAAAAAATTTAGTTTTATCATTATCAACCAGATTAAATGCCGTCAATACTGGCCGCAGTCGGGATCTGTCAACTTTGGGGAAATCTTAGTGGCATTGGATTCTGTCGCAACTTGTACCGGAGGATTAAAGCGAACACTTTCCTTGACGATGGTATCTACATACATCCTTCTTTTTTCAATTCGTGTTCCCTTATTCGTCAGCTCTCTGCTATAAGGACAATGTCACCGAGAATTTTGAATGGCTTTAATGTCCTTTTAGCAGCGAGGTGATGTTTTCATAGAGCTCATGGACATTCCCCCCGGGAGGAGGGGGGTGGGGGGG
>BEXV01002530.1:0-10697 GCA_003118195.1 Hemicentrotus pulcherrimus
CCCCCCAACCACATACACAACCACCTCCAGTGAGACTTCATTACTCTCTCTGCTTGGCCTAGTACTAAAAAAAAGAGATTCTGAAGTAGTCCAAAATACTTCCATAAAATCAAATAGTTTATCGCATTGAATGTATATTGCAGGAACTACATGTAGATATTACATTGAACTCATATCAAGCTCAAGATTACTAGGCTGCTGTGTAGAGAAAAAGGTGCGTTAAACCTATCAATGGGTCAGTGTTAAAATATAGTCAATGCTTACGGACTTCAAAAATGGGGGTATATATTTTTGGACAAACAAAACAACAATCGCAACATATAGGAATTAGTTAGGTCAACCTTTTCAATGATGAATGTTGTGACCCCATCCTTTGGTTCTGCGCTGATGTCAGTCTTTGCGTAGACCAGAAGAACATCGGCATCGCATCCATTCGTGATCCAGAACTTGTTCCCATTCAGGACGTAGTAATCACCTAATACAGATACAAGCAGGTGAGAGGGAAACAATTATTGTAAAGTGAACTCTTTTGAGAAAATCATGAAAATGCATTTTAGAACTGTGCAGACCTGTCAGCAAGGGAAAAAAAACCAAATGGATGTATCATATATCTACGGAAAGCTAATAAGCCACAGAAAACAATAATATCAATTATATGCCATTCTAACAATATAAACTAGATTTACAATGTATATAGTGCCTTTTCCAGAGGATACAAAGTGCTTCCCCTTTATAGTCTATAAACAAATTAAGATTTGTAGAGGTAGGTTTTCAGATGTGGATTTATTAATAAGAAAATGCAGGGAGTTTATTCCATAGTTCGAAGCCAGCCAGTTTTCGTGATTTGGGAATTCAAAAAGGAAGAAAAGCTTATGTAAATTGAAGTAAATATGATCTGTTGCTGAAAGTGTGAGGCGATGTAGAAAGAGTGTGGTTGACATACATGTAAATTTGTAGACTTATACTGTAAGTGTGAATAAATACTCGATATTGTATTCTAGCTATCAGGATAAACCGGAAGCCAATTTGTATAGAGTTTACCAACAGGGTAGCGCTCTACACAGTTTATGTTGCAGTGAAATTGCATGACCTGGGAAGATTTTCACAAAGACTAAGATCAACTTAAGTTGGACTTAACTATGGCAGGCCATTCATACCACTGTTTGCTCTCAACATTGGTCTCTCAATTATGATCTTTAGATAATATTTTTTCCTTCAATAATAAACTTTAAAAAAATATTATAAAAATTTGCAGATTTGTGACCATGATTTGTACGTCACTTGAGAAACCAATGCCAGGAATGGTTAGAGGAACTAGTGGCATGAACGGCCTGCCATAGTAAAGTCCAACTTAAAGTCGATCTAAGTCTTTGTGAAACACTCCCCTGTACCTTTTTTCTCAGCTTTCAATCTCATTGAGAGAACATCTGATCCACTGCCAGACTCGCTCATGGCCAATGCTCCTATCTGGTCCCCTCGTATGAGCTACAATTCAAACCAAACGATCAATAAATGTGAAGTAGACAGCAAGAAACCTTATTAATAATCACTTGACTTGAGAAAAAAGGTTGGTAGAAGCTTAAACTACATGTCATGATTACCCAACCAAAAAAGTTTCTGTATAGGCCATCTTCATCAGCTCGAGTTTGCCAAAAACCCTGCTATTTTCACACTCGGGATATCATCCTGAAGCACGAAATTGCGTCTTCACCAGACTAGCTCAGATGGGCGCAAATTAGCCCGCTATTTCCCAAATAGCGGGATATTTTGGAAACAAGACCTAGATTTCTCGGGATGTTTTCTGGACAATAAGCGGCCTGATGAATAACTGGCTTATTTGCGATCGGGATAGTTAAAATAGCAGGTTATTTGGAAAACTCGAGCTGATGAGGACAAGCCTCATGAAAAGGTTATAATCAGTCTCCAGATTATGAACAGTCAACCTGTTTGGAATGTCGAGCCTTGGTCTCCATCTCTCCATCTCTCCCTCCCCCCCTCTCTCTCTCTCTCTCTCTCTCTCTATCTGTCTCTGCATTCACAACCTGGCTGATAAAACTTGTTATCAACAACAAATGCTATTCTATGAAAAAATTTGCTCTCAGTTGGAGAAGCATATACATGTACGGCCATTAACAAATATTCTTACATAATACAGTACTCACGCCTGGTAGGTATTTCTCTTTCTGCTCAGCGCTGGCATTGCGCACCATCTGGTTGATGCAGAGGTTGGAGTGCGCCCCCATGGAGAGTGCAACCGAAGCCGACGCCCGGGAGATCTCTTCCAGGATGAGGACTTGGTCCATGTAGGAGCCTCCCACTCCACCATACTCGACTGCAAAGAGAAGATGAAACGTTGCAATTGTACAACAATTATAGAGTGGTGAAGTGTGACGTCATCATGCATCTATTTTTTTAATTTCTCAATTTTTTCTTCATTTTCCGAAAGAGCATCAAAAATACTATCAATTGTACAACAATTATAGAGTGGTGAAGTGTGACGTCATCATGCATCTATTTTTTTAATTTCTCAATTTTTTCTTCATTTTCCGAAAGAGCATCAAAAATACTATCAATTGTACAACAATTATAGAGTGGTGAAGTGTGACGTCATCATGCATCTATTTTTTTAATTTCTCAATTTTTTCTTCATTTTCCGAAAGAGCATCAAAAATACTATCCAAATGTCGAAAAAACCAATTGAATATGTAAGTGTTGGCTGAGTTTTATGACCATCTGAATACCGTAAACAGATGTCGTATAAGAACTCAGTGTTATATTGCTCTGGCTCGTTATGTTATGAACCAGAGCAATATAACACTGAGTTCCTATAGGAAATCTATTTATTCAGATGGTCATATCGCAGCCAATACTTAACATATTCAATTGGTTTTTGATATTTGGACATTATTTTTGATGCTCCTTTGGAAAAGGAAGACAAAATTGAGAAATTCCAAAAATAGATTTCTATAATTTCACAGCTTCGGTACTCCATACACCAGCTAATGATTACCAACTCAACATACACTCTGCTACATGTACTGTATATTGACAAATAAATCTGGTCACTGCCCAACCTGGGACCCGTTTCACAAAGCCTTTTTTCAATGAAAAGTGACAAACATCAGTGACAAATCTGCTGACAATCAATCAGAAGCAAGAATTTCAGTAGCTTATATGAACACAAACTGTCATTTGTCACTGATGAAAAGTTTTATGAAACGGGCCCCTGGTGTACTGTAGGTATTATACGGTATGAACATTACAAAAAGAGCCTTGAACCTGCCCCCTAACACCTACCTCAGTTAACTTGACAACCTACTGTATAGTGTATCAGTAAATGACTTGCTAGTTCACATCTACAAACCAAAAATTATATAGCAATAAATCAATTTCACTGCTGTTGTTTACCTGGTGCTGTAATGCCATGGAAACCCATTTCTCCTGCCTTCTTCCAGAATTCCTGATTAGACACCAAGAAGACAGGATACATGATTGTACAGGCATTAAAGATAAAGACCAGTTATGGTCATGCGATTGCATTGTGAAAGAAACGTTGTGGAATCGATCAGAAAATTAAGGTTGATCATCTAGCATATAGGTATTGGTGTGTACTGCAAGGTTCTGCATTCATCAAAATGATATGAAATTTGGCCCAGTCTTCGTAAAGTTACAAGCACTGTACATAGAAAGCTGTATATGAGACTACGCACATGTGCGGGACACGTGCGCTTATCTCTCACACACCAATAGATAAACTACCGGTAATTTACCAAATATTTCAATTAATACCGTATTTGCCGGTGATAACGCCGCACTCTTGTATAGGCCGCACCCCCGATTATGACCTTTAAAAAAAAAAAAAAAAAAAAAAAAAANAGATTTCTATGTCACAGCTACTGTACTCCATACACCAGCTAATGATTACCAACTCAACATACACTCTGCTACATAAACTGTATATTGACAAATATATCACTGCCCAACCTGGGACCCGTTTCACAAAGCCTTTTTTCAATGAAAAGTGACAAACATCAGTGACAAATCTGCTGACAATCAATCAGAAGCAAGGATTTCAGTAGCTTATATAAACACAAACTGTCATTTGTCACTGATGAGAAGTTTTGTGAAACAGGCCCCAGGTGTACAGTGTAGGTATTATACGGTAGGAACATTACGAAAAGAGCCTGCTCCATCTCAACTAACTTAACTGAACAACCTACTGTATAGTGTATCAGTAAATGACTTGCTACTTCACACCTACATGTACAAACGAAAAAATAATTAGCAATAAATCAATTTCACTGCTGTTGTTTACCTGGTGCTGTAATGCCATGGAAACCCATTTCTCCTGCCTTCTTCCAGAATTCCTGATTAAACACCAAGAAGACAGGATACATGTACAGGCATTAAAGAAAGAAAAGAGAGATATGTTTTACTCTAAGGACACCAACTAAAATGCCTGCAAAATACCAAATATATTCATTGGTTTCCATTTTGAAGCAGAACAAGCTTGTAGAATAAGGGAAGGGAACTTATTAACTTTGATCATATTTTTACGGAGATGGTAACAGGGCCGTTAATTTTGTGTTTAATCAAGAAGTTGCTGGTAACTTCTTGGTTTAATATAAAGTAAGGGTTAAGACTACATGTACATACATGTACAGGGTGTAGGTTTTTTTATAGTTAGTCCTATCTATCTATATATATACATACATGTATATACCGGTATATATAGTTATCTAACTATCTTTCTATCTATCTAGATTTCTCCCATAGCTTGGAGGCTATTGGGGCGTCAATGACATGGACATTGTGACGCAGGTTCTCTATAACTTCCTGTCTTCAGCCGTTCTAGTTACATGTAGCTGCTTCCCGTCTACTGCTTGGTTTTTAAACCAGTCCATGTCCTAGTTGTTCTGCCCCTCTAAAGCCTCTCTTCTCTCCCATCAGTCCCTCCTGGCAAGATGATGTTTGCCAAACTAGCCATTTAGGAAAGACCATTTAAGACCTGCCTTGTGCAATATTTCTCTGATAGTTTTCAAATCAATCCATGAAATTCTCATCATTCTCCTGTCTACCCAAATTTCATTTGATTTTATTTTATTTTCATTGTAACAGCACTTTAAATGTTCATCATACTCACCCTCATTCCGACAAACTTGTCTGTTTTGTCCAACTCGGAAGCAATGGGATAGACATGCTCCTTGGCAAATTTGAACACAGTCTCCCTCAGCTGCGAAGTAGAAAAAAGAAAATAGAAAATAGAAAAATCAATGAGAATAAAAAAAACTGGTAAAATATACATGTAATCAACGTTAAGAGCAAGTCTCATCGATAATGTACATGTACATAATCCACTTGTTAAATGTACATTCCAATTTATCAATCTATTATGTATAAACCTTACAAATTGAATATACTCTGTGCCAAAAACAAGATCCCACATCCTTTCTTATGTATTTTTCATTTCCTTTTTAATCATTATTTCTCAGATTTGTCTGCTTTGAAGCTCCTTTTGAGATGAAAATTTTCTTCTACTAGGGAACAAACTGTGTAAACATGTACAATTGCATATTATACTTTTCATAGACATACATGTAGAGGATTGCCAGTGAAATACTTTTAAGTTCTATGTTTTTAAAAGAAAACCTCTCATAATGTGGAAGATGTTAAGCCTGCTACTATATCACTAGTAAAAGTGATGGAAATTTATTTCATCATCCGTACAGAGTACCATAGTGATAACGTCCTATTCGCTCCTCGTCCATGTTACTAGTTCTAAACATTGGGCCTGCACATGAGGTTCACCGCAAAATCATTCAAGCAATAGGCAATTTTTTTGTGTTTGGGGCTGGTGTGATGACTGATTATGACAACTTGGCCAGTATGATATCACACTTCAGTACCCTATTTCTTCGCATCATACCCACAACTTTACAGACCATGGCAAAGAAAAAGTTTGTACAAGGGAAAATGAGCAAATGTGATATAGCAATTTGGTACCCTACAATGAAAATGTATACATACTTATGTATTTGGATGTTGTTATACATTTCCATCACTTTTTTTATTGTGATATTTACGTTTCAGACAAAAGTGCCCCTTACATTACCACAATAGATGGCCTCTACATTGACAAAGCAGTTTTGTTGAAGTTGGTATCTCTAACCTTTGGTCAACTTAATCTGATAATGAGATAAGAAACAAGTAATTGCTAATCCTCTGAAACCTCCTAACTGTGCTGAATGTGATTTTAGGGGCTTAATTAATATTCACAATGTAACAATTATCGATTTATTAATATACCTTACTAAAAAAATAAATACATTGTACATGTACAATGTACATAAATGTAAAAGCCTTTTCTCTTGTCTATTATTTTTATTAGTACTCAATCCTCAATAGTGTCAAGTTTTATCATTTAGCAAGTCTACTTTATATTATTCACTTCTTATCTCCACTACTACATGTATTCAAAAGAGAAGAGTTTCAAAACCGTCCATATTTCTAAACTCTTTGAAGGGAAGTCGATGGATGATGTCATTTTCTTTCATGTGCCGTAACAGTCTAAAATAAAACCTGAATTGAATCACATAAAAATGAGATAGGCCTACCATTCAAAGAAAAGGAGAGTAAACAGGAATCAAATGTCCTAACATTTCGCATGCCCCTTTATTAATCAATGGAGGATTTTTTAATAGCGATACGCGCATATCATAGAAATGTTGTGAGAGGATGGAAAAGCATTTTTTTAAATTTTTATTCTGGGGGTGAGAAGACATGAGCCATTGAACATGGTTTATTTCTAATTCATTACTCATTTTTCACTTTGATATATATGCATTTGTTCGAAAATTACAAATTCCCAAATTTACACTCAGGCAAAAAATATGTTTATTTATAAACCTTCATGTCAGGGTATGCTGAACGTTGGGGCCCGGGGGCTCGCAGACTCACCCCCTCACTTTTTTTTCAAAGAAAGAAAGATAAAATGAATGACCTACCAGTGTCATAAATGACCGTCATCTGACCGTAATTAAATGCGTAAAAACCCTGAGCTTACGGGGGCTACGCCCCCTGGACCCTACCAAGGGCCCTAAGTGGGGCCCCTGGATGCTCATCTGACCGTAATTAAGTACCTTAAAACCTTGATCTTTCGGGGGCTCTGCCCCAGGGGCCTTTATGACGGCCCCTGGATGCTCATCTGACTGTAATTAAATGCCTAAAACCCCTGAGCTTCATGGAGATCAGCCCCCTGGACCCCATGCCAATTAGTGTCCTGCCAGTGTTACAAAAAAGGTTATTAAATATGCTTATCAGGCCGTAATTTAATGTCTAAACCCCTGAGCTTCCAGGGGCTCCGTCAGGGCAAAGCCTCTGGACCCCACACCAATTTATGCTCGCTACGCTCTACCACTCCTGCAAAGCATTACAGTCAATGCTAATGCTATTGACCTCTAGCTAGCGCTGCATACTTGCTGAGAGGCAGGTACAATACACAAATACACACACCACACACTATTGCATAGACTGCACACAATCACACAATCACAGTCATGCCGATGGTGATGCCGCTGTAAGCAAAGTTTGACAGTAGACTTAAAATTTGAATTTTTTAATTGTTCTTTTTAACATCAGTAAGTTGAAAAAATTGTATTTTACTGCTATTAAGTGTCATCAGAGTGGAATCAGCTGAGTGTTGTACAGTGGTGTTTGAAATGTCGAGAATCAAAAGCACAGCTTTTACACAGCCAGGATAGGGTCTAGAACTAGTCTCCAGTGATGCTCCTTGTGTGATCCAAACCATTAGTAATCATGGTAAACTAATAAATCAAGGCTCAAGCAACACTTATTTATTCAGAATTACGAGAGTCAAAGCGACCAAGAAAGTGCACATATAACTTAAGCTTGACTCGAGAACTATGACCATGACACATACCCCGCACAGCCGCAGGCGAGTACAAATCCATCGGACGGCAGGTTACGATCTCCCCCCAACTCTGGCGGACTTTCCATCTCGACACATCCCTTTCCCCTACCTCATTTGGGCAGAAAAAACGACATTGCACTGACCTGTATCTCTTCATCTGTGAGCCCGGATACGACATCGTCGATTTCGAAGAAGGTGCTAACACCACTTGATGATTTTCTGCCACATGATGTCGTCAACGGAGATGCAGCACGGCAGAATTTGGGGAATAGTGTTGGACTTGACCGGATAGCTCTCTGCGCTAAACTTGCCATGTAGATGTTGTTCACTGACGTCTAACGTCTCGCCGTCATAATTATGATTGGGTCCTAGATAATTCGACGATGATAATTCGCCTGCCAAAAAAAAAAGTACTTGCGAGTCGAAATTGAATCAACACACGCATACAAAAAGCCGCTACACCAATCGATTTGTATTTATTTATTCATTTTATTTATTTATTCACCACTAATATGGGATGAACTCCCCCTGTAAGCTATAAGCTGTTTCTCAAAGGCGTCCAAGCCAAGATAAAAACATACAATTTTTGTGATCAATAAAAGGAGAAAAAACATCAATTAAAACAAAATGCGTGTATTTTGTAATAAAAACCTCTGAAACTGCAAATACAAAAAAAAAAAAAAAAAAAAAAAAAAAAAATAGAGGCAGCGCCATCGGGCGGGCAATCCAATATTTAATTGTAATTACAGTTCCTCTATTATGAAAGCAGAAAATTAAGAAAAAAACAATAATGGCGAAATTAAGTTTGAAATAAGTTGGAATAATATTTTTTAAATGACAAGTGTTTTAAAAACATGCATGAACATGCAATTAGGTCAGTGCATTAACCCTAAAAAGGCCGGGCTATGGGGGGGGGGGGCATTATGCCCCCCGGCCCTCAGATAAATATATTATTGACTACTGTGTGGTCAAATCGGTATCAGGAACCAATAAAAAGAGCTGCTAGAATAATTTTAAACAAATTAGGTTACGAAACTCTATCCAGTGAATTGATTAGCAATCTGAAAAAGATGCCAATTGAGAAACGTTTTGAATTTTAGCGTGTTTGTATATGTACAAATGCACATCATTTGGAGCCATCCGAACAAGAAAGCCTTAAAGTAAGTGTTCAACAGCATAATGTATAAGCAGGCAGTTGAAGGTTGACTTTCTGTGCCAAAGCAGGGTAACCCTGGTTGGACAGATCATTGAGAATGGCAAGCTCTGTGAACAAATTCCTGTTCAAACAATCTTGCATTATCGATTCCCAATGAGATAAAATATCAAGAGGAATTTTGTTTAGTGTTTGTTTTTTTTAGCACTGAATCTTAATGCCAGGACGAGATAATGCTTTTTAAAACTGAAAGAATGATTTAATATAATGTATTATCAGCTATATAAATACATTTGTATTTTTAATATTATTTAAGAGTGTACATCTAATCGCTTTACTAGACATGCGTTGATCGTTCGTATTATCCAGAAATGTGCTATGCTACAATATATTTTGTTATTTAAAATATGTACACAACAATTCAACTCTCAAAGTATATGTTGCCTTTTTTCTAGGTCTAATACTAGTTAGTTTTCATCGGATTTAAAAACTGATTACTGTCTATGCTATAATGTTATATTAAAATATTATAATTATGCAACAACGTTTTCTTCAACGAAAAGCAAGCAAAACAAAACAAACAGACCATTCTTTTATTACGAGGATACCAAATACTTTTTATATATGTTCATACATGTTCTTGTTTAGGCCTATTGCTGTTATGAATTTATGTTCAAGATTTTAGTAGTCGACGGTCTTACTGAAAAGATGTGCAAGACTCGAAAGAAAGAATCAGAAAAATCGTGGAAGGGGCCTCCCGGGGCCTTATTAGGGTTAATTGTGACAGTCAATTAAACTCTATATAGAAGCGGGTTTAAATTAAGATATGTGAATGTCTCCCCCTCCCCCTTTTTTCTTTTCAATCTCCAAAGTGCTCCCCTCTTGGCGGGCACTACTCTGAATAAGTAACCGATTAAAGTTTGCTCATAATGAATGCACATACTCAATCTCCCTGGATTCGCCGATCTGTCAGCAACCTCCCCCGCCCCCCGCCCCCCTCACAACCAATTAAACAGGTTCCACATTTTCACTCAATGATCGAAGGTGCCCGGTAATTAAAACCCCCAAATTCTCACTGATATACGAGCAAGAATAGTAGTCACATTTTGTGCCCTCTTCATCCGAGCAAAACGATGCTAATGAGATGCATATACATATATCAATTAAGTTAACAAACTGGAAACATCCCAGTTGAACCAACAAAGGTGAATTCAGTGTTCGTAAAAGGGTAACATAAAAGAATCTTGCAACTTACAACTGATTTAAAAAAACACCTTTATGAATGATTTGTAGTCAAATCGAATGAAAAGTGGATTTTTTTTTCAGCCCTAGGCGTGCAAAACCCTACTAAAAGATTTCCTTACTTAAATTATAAATTCGCTGCTGGATATTGTTTTGAAGATACATCATTATAACGATATTCTCATGTGAACGTATGACCGTAAATTCAGCGAGATATATCCCATTAAAACGAAACTTATTGAAAGACATGGAGGGCTATTGACTCAACACTCACAGAACATAATTATATCATTATTTAATTATTGAGATACTCGCTTCATACAAAAATCATTATACTTAAAGGCAGGCATGTAGCCACGGGGGGGGGGGGGG
>BEXV01002530.1:13551-37459 GCA_003118195.1 Hemicentrotus pulcherrimus
TGTTATTGTCTCTTTCTTTATATAAATATATTTTTCCTTCTTTTTTATTAGTCAGAAATGTGTTTTTTTAAATAATTTGATATTACTTTTAAAAATCTTTTCTTGACAGTGCAAATATATGGTCTACAACACAGTCTTACAGTCAGGTCTCTTTGTAAATGGTTGACTTGTTTTTCTTCATTTTTGCTTCTTTAAATTTGATTGTTTTCCTTAGGAATTCTTTAAGAAGATGGGCAGTATGGGTTTCCTTGGGATCACTGCACCAGGTATGATATAATGTATGTATACATGTTGTGTATGTCCATGTACATTTATACACACATGTACATGTATATAAATCTTCTTTTAGACAATCTGAATATGTCCGTCGATTGACCCTAAACTCGGTCTAGGCACATTCGCTTCTTCACACCCTTGTGTCATAGCTTTCCTCATTCAACCTGCAATTACATTCCAATGCTACATGTATAGGGATTAGTTTTGCTCTTCCAAGGAAACTACCCCGGGTCGAGTGTGGCAAATGTAGATTATTGTCTTGCAGCTCTTGCAAAAGGACAGTACTGTCATTGCAGTGATTCTAATAATTTTCATATCATATTTTAGATCCATTGATAAGGATTGGATACTCAGTTCTACATATTTATAATTGCTTTATGCATTTACAAAGTGATTTCTATTATTACCCCAGCTGTAGCCCAGTTCTTCTTTATAATGTATCCACTAACTTCACCTGGGTGAAGTGAGGCCACCAAAATCAATGTCTTGCCAAAGGATGGTAATGCCATGGTAGGGATTCAAATAATCATGTTTTTTTAACAATATTAATAGTAATAATGGCTTCTTATATAGGGCACATGTCCACCACATTGTGACGCTCCTGGCGCTGCACGATTATTACACTGGCTTTAGCAAGGCGGCCATTATGGCATTCTAGCATTTCAAGGAATGAATTCCCGCCAGGTACCCATTTGCATTACCTGGGTTGAGGGTGGCAAATGTAGATCAATGTCTTGCCAAAGGACATTTTAATGATTTTTTATTGTTGTTTGTTTTTTTTTTGCAGAGGAGTATGGAGGACTGGGAGGAAGTTACACTGATCATGTGATCATAATGGAGGAATTATCGAGAGCGTCTGGAGGAATAGGTCTCAGTTACGGAGCCCATTCCAACCTCTGTGTCAATCAGCTTGTAAGGAATGGGAACGAGGACCAGAAGGCAAAATATCTGCCCAAGGTGGGTTTACTATAAAATACAAAAAAGGCTCTACTGGTACTTACAATCCTTGTAATGATGTGTGAATTGTAACCTATTAAGCCATACTGGATTCACATAAGACACATATGATACTGCTGAACAAATAAGTGCTGCATTAAAGGGATCCAGTAAATTTGTCTCAGATTCTGTAACAAAATTCTGGATTTAGCTCATGCTGCAATGATAATTAAAAACCTTTAGGTCAGTCAGGAACCCCTTGACTTTTATAGGCCGATCGCCTGTCTGATTATCAAGATATTCATGATTAAAATTGCAAACTTTGAAAACCGTTTGCCAAACGGTTTTCATAACACTACAGTCTATTGGGGAAAACAAGTAGGTATTGGTAAAACTCAAAGATTTGTACTTTTTTGAGGCACTTCTGGATCATTTTGAAGCGCAATCTTTCTTAGGGCTTCATTATTACACCATATCACAGACACTGATAATACGTAGGGCCGTGTATCTCAGATTTAACATTGTTAAACGATCCCTATAAACAAAAAGAGAAAAAATGTTAACTGCATGCAAAAATTACCCTACGTGTACGCACTTAACTGTGTTTTCTAAGAGGCAGAAATATGCAGAACTTTATACGTGTACCCTTTAATTTCGCCACATATTTTGTTTTAATAAATAAATTTTATTTTATTTTTTATTTTATTTATTTATTTGTTATTTTTTTTTTTTTTAATATTTTTTTAGCATGTAATTTTGTTAGTATACATGTACAAGTAGCATGGGGATTTATGTTTAATTCAATTTCTCAGGGATGATCTAATATTTACTCTGGTGAATAATGCTGTTGACTTTATTTCAAAGATGAAGGGATAGGCTAAAAGTTCAATGAACTTTAAGTTTAAGTTTGGATTTGAGTGTAGTATTGAGTAGAGGGCTGAAGTAAGAATCTTTTTTTGAAATTTAGGAAATTGAGCACAGAGCAATTGACACTGAACATATGCTTTACAACCATCTCGACAATTATTCCACATTTCGTGGTTTGGCGCAACAACCTTCGATTCAGAGCCCTTGTTTAGACTGCACAAGCTGCATCCGTTTTTTGTTTCATGACTTTATTCCATGTGATGCTTGGAATTTTAAAAAGTAAAATGAGTTTTAGAATCCTTAAATTGGCAACACACATGAGAGATTAATAATCATTGTTTTTTTATCAAAACTGGCCATATGAAAAACTTTTCGATATCTCTCTCGCAGGTGTATATCGTTGTCAGAAACGTTCCGTTTATCATGAATCATTGTAGTGATGAAATAAAAATATTATCGTTGCCTATTTGAAGAACAACAGGTGATCAATTTAGCCCTACAAATATATCCTGTGATGTAATCGTCAAATTCTTGGTTTGAATATTTGTCTTGTGACGTAGCTTATCAGTGGAGAGTACATTGGAGCCCTAGCAATGAGTGAATCTGGTAGTGGATCTGACGTTGTTTCCATGAAGCTAAAAGCAGAACGAAAAGGTAAATTATTTTAAACTTCTGCAAGTGCTTGTAGAATTAAAAAGAGTGGATTGGTGAACAAACTGAAAATAGTATTGGAGAAATGCACATGTTTGTTGGTGCGTCATATCACGAGTGGTAAAATTGCCAAAGCTAATATACAAATGATACACAGCAGTGAGGGCATTAGTAAGAATTACCCACACAAGGTACTTTTGAAACAGTCTTACATGCCTCAGGCGATAGCCGAGGTTGTTTGGACTGTGAGCGGCATAAAGTTGATATTGTCTAGAAGTGTGTATACATGTATATGTCTTGACCTGTATAAAAACTGTTGTTTATCTTTTCTTTGTATCATAAAATATGCGCTATATCTCAGGTGAGTGATCTTTTGACTAACGATAACCAATTGATAGCCTGACACTGGTGAATTAAGGTGATCTTTTACCCCAAAAATAATTGTTTACCTATGGAAAACAGAAAATATTCCCCCAAAGACAATGTTAGACATTTAAACCCCTATTAAAGATTAAAGATCAAACAGGAAACATATAAATGTGATACACACAGAAATTATGTTTCAAGCGAGTGCATCAAGTAGTCTGCTAAAAAGGTGCTGGTACCCTTATTTATAGTGCGGGTTTTTTTTTACTGGTCCATTTGATATAATTATCAAACTTACAAATACTGATCAGATCAGCTCTATGCATTTATCTTTAAATGTTCTTTGATGCTCCTGCCGGTGACTAATATTTGTTGAATGGTAACAACTTCTAAATTACCAATGAGCTAGGATTGCAGATGTTGTAATAGTCCATGTCAAACAGATCAGCATGAAATCCAAAACATGCAGAGCAAAGTATTTGTTTTAAAATAATAATAATAATATGTCTTGTTTACCCCGGGTAGCCTGGTCAGTCCCTGAGGGCCCTGCAGTCATATCGTTACCCCGGCTTTGGCCGAGCTACCATAAAAAGGATTTATTCAATGAATTTTTTCCTACCGGGTACCCATGTGGCAAATATATAGATTAACATCTTGCCACCACTAGTGCCGCGGCAGGACTCGAACCGCAAACAATGAAATCCACAGTCCGGTGATGTTTCCACTAGACCATAACGAAATGTCCCTCTCACTACATGTCATTCAATGAAAAATTTGCTTAGCTGTCCATGTATGTAAACACCTTTCAAATGTCTGTGTCCATGGTTGTTGTTGTTGTTTTTGTTGTTGGTAATAGTTTAATGGCGTTCATTCATTATTGAATATATACGCCATATCTTCAGTTTTATAAGAAAATCAGTTATACATAAGAAAACTGAGAATAAAGATTTGTAATTTTATGATTAATTAGTCAGTAACGCAATTTATCCATTTATCCATGTGTCCATGGTACATGTAGGCGACTACTATTTATTGAATGGCAGCAAATTCTGGATTACCAATGGGCCTGATGCAGATGTACTGGTAGTCTACGCCAAAACAGACCTTGGCGTAGAACCAAGCCATGGCATCACAACGTTCCTCATCGAAAAGGTATTACACTAGACTTGTATTGATTTATTTACCTGTTAGTCTATTAACATTAGAAGTACATGTAGCAGCATCAGCAGCAGCATTCATTTGAATATTATGCTCCTTTTCTTTCCCATTCTCTTTCTCTATCTTCTTTTTCCAACTCTGCTCCTTTTTTCCTCATCTTTTTCCTTGTCATTCCTTAGATTTTATCCTTCAATCTTTTCTATTTTTCACTCTTCCTTCCATCTCCTTTCCCTCATCTTTGTTTTGATTTACAGTGTTTCACTTTGTACAATAAGTTGTAACTTCTCTATATAAAGTGAATGATACCTATTGACCACAGATAATCCTCATCATGGCAAAGTTTGTTCATAAAACTGTACATCTGTATCTATTTGGGTTTTTTTTTCTCCGTCTCTCTCTCTTCAGGTCCATTCCTTACAAGCATTTGCTTTTCTTTTGGTCCTATCCATATTCCATACTGTATTTTGTACTTCCGCTTGTATGTTTTTATGGTTGAGGTTAAACAAAATTTCTTGTACCTTGAATCTAATGTTTTGATGTCTTCATTAGGGCATGGATGGATTCAGCACCGCACAGAAGCTCGACAAGCTGGGTATGAGAGGGTCAAACACATGTGAACTGGTCTTTGAAGATTGTAAAGTTCCGGGTAAGTGATAGTTTTAATGGTGTCTTTCACATGTGAACTGGGCCCCATTTCACAAAACTTGTCATCAGTGACAAATGTCAGTTTTTGTTATAAGCTAGTGAAACTCTTGCTTCTGATTGGTTATCAGCAGATTTGTCACTGTATTTGTGTCATTTGTCATTGAAAAAAGGCTTTGTGAAACGGGTCCCTTGTCTTTAGAGATAATAAAGTTCCAGGGAGAAAAAAATGAATTGATGAAGTAGCCTTCAGAGGTTTTCAATTTCTGGATGAACTTAAGATTCCAAAGTTTCTGAAAAAAGTATGGGGAGGGTCTTACTTACCAGAATTGATCTTTGAAGATTGTTTAGTTCCAGGTACATGTAATATTTTACCTTCACAAGTGGACTGGTCTTGACAACAAGTTACGCATTAATAGGTATTAATATGCGACATCTAATTTTTAGTTTATCTTTTTCAATATTTTTGAGAAAAAAGGAAGAATTTGTTTTATTTTAAAGAAAATTTTCAGCTGACTTAAACAAAAATTAAAACTTCTTCATGTATATGTTTGCATGTATATATTTACATGTACATTTGGTAGTGGACACAATGTAATAAGGCATGAGCTTGCATCATTTATTAAAATCATTTAGCATTACACTCAATGTGCATGTACATGTACATGTATAAGTACATGTACATACCTGTTTTTATAGTATTGTATATATGTGAATGCTGACCAAAGTTCTCTTTATTTTGAGCAGTTGAGAATGTGATGGGGTCCCTGAACAAAGGAGTCTATGTCTTGATGAGTGGTCTGGATCTGGAGAGGCTGGTCCTGGCTGCTGGACCAATCGGGTAAGAGTCTGCTTCAAGGGATCGTTTAACAATTTTAAATCTGAGATGCACGGCCCTACGGGTTATCAGAGTCTGTGATATGGTGTAACATTGAAGCCCTAAGGAAATTGTGCTTCAAAATGATCAAGAAGTGCCTCAAAAAGTAAAAATCTTTGAGTGACCGGTTTTTACCATACTTGTTTTCCTCAATAGACTGTAGTGTTATGAAAACCGTTAGGAAAACGCAAAATTTGATTTCGATATCCAATCATAAATATCTTAATAATCAGACAGGTGATTGGCTTGTAAAAGTCATGGGGTTCCTGACTGACCTAAAGGTTTATAATTATCATTGCAGCATGAGCTAAATCCAGGATTTTGTTTGAGAATCTGAGGCAAAGTTACCCAATCCCTTTAAGGACAGTGAAACTTTGTGATAAGATATTCATTGGTACCAAGAAACCTTGCTACATTGCAATTCATTATATATAAGGGGTTAAAAAAATGGAATACAAAGAAGCGGAAAGCGGTACACCTGTAGAAAAATAAAATAACTTGAATGAATTATTAATTACATGCAATTTTTAAGATGTGTATTGACAAATACAAAATAGCTTAATTAGTTCATTTGTATACCCAACCGTTGTGTATCCGAAAAGTTGATTTAAAACAGCAACCTGAAGAAGTTTACACACAATATTTCATAAATATTCTAACACTCATGTTAGAAATATTCTAAAGGGCAAATAATTATGATAGTTAGTGCTATTTGATAAATATTTTGTTAAACACCCTAACCCCCACCGTATATCAAAGTGAGCTTGTCGCATATATACATTTGATACACCAATATCTTCCAGAAATCCCAGTATCTAATTTGAAATGGTAACTTTGTGTTTTGTCACAGTTTAATGCAGGCAGCTTGTGATGTAGCGTTCCCTTACATTCATCAAAGAAAGCAGTTTGGTCGACCTATCGGAGAGTTTCAGGTAAGATAGATGACTAGATTTATTCAACATACTAAAGAGAGGTACATGTATATAATTCATATTACACAACTTACGCCTTGATCCTAATCAAATGGTTGGTCGAACGCAGTCACATGTGATTCATTCACTGAGACTATCCCACGTTTATACATGAAGAAGCGTGCTATATCTTATAGCAGTGAGGGTGGACGTATTTAGTGCGCTTATCTCTCTGTGTGCAGGCCAAAGTAAGCCCATTAAACTTGGGATTTATTTGCCAGCAATAATGACACGTTACAATCTTGAGATGTCTCTGTAATGATTTTTTTTGCTTTGACCATCTTTAAACAGATTTCTTACTTATGATAAATCAGCATGTGGACTGTTAACATACTAAATATGAAGCTTTTTGTAATTCTACAAAGATATTCTCTTCTATTTTCAGTTAATGCAAGGGAAGATGGCTGATATGTTCACGAGGTTAAATTCAATCAGGTCGTACGTCTACAACGTTGCTCGTGCTGCGGACCGGGGTCATGTGAGCGCCAGGGATTGCGCGGGGGTGATTCTTGTAGCCGCCGAGACGGCAACACAGGTCTGCCTAGATGCCATTCAATGTTTAGGTACGTGCATCTTGATTTAAAAAAAAGGGCGCTTGCTACATCTTTAGAGATGGGGACGGCAGGAAATACAAAGTCTTGCATTGAGAACCACACTATTAATTCATTGAAGAAAAAATGGTGAAAGTCATTCACAATATCACACGACTGGTCTGATATCATTGCGATTTGGGGCTAATTCGACTTTTCCTCTGAACGGAATCTTGCAACTCCCCAATATTCAAATAACTATTCAGAACTCAACATTCAGACGTTTACATGTTTGATTGCTCATATCAGATATTATTGGAAACTCTTACGAAATCGAATCTTAGTCTTAATGTACCATGTGCATTGGTCTTACTCTACTGCAAGACAGATTTTAATGCCATTCCAACCTTGAGCAGTTAATGCACAAATTATTTGTTTTAATTATTATTGTTATTATGAGCTGGAGAGGGATCATGTCATTTTATAATTCCCAAAACTAAATTTGTATCAGACATATGTTCGTTTCATTGTAACAAATGTTTTTTCTTATTTTTCCACTTTTTGTTTTGTCAGGGGGTAATGGATACATCAATGACTATCCTACTGGTCGGCTGCTCCGCGATGCCAAGCTCTACGAGATCGGAGCAGGGACCAGCGAAGTCAGGAGACTCATCATTGGACGGTCGTTCAATGAAGAATTCAAATCTACACTCTAAAATCATCACTTATTATTTTGTCAATATAAATGGGATTTTTTTTTTTTTGTCACACAGAAGGGCAAGGAATACATTTTTATGCCTCCGTTACGAAGTAGCTGGAGGCATTATGTTTTCGGGTTGTCCGTCCGTCCATCCGTCCATCCGTCCGTCCGTCCGTACGTCCCGTTCTCGTGATCGGTTATCTGAAGAACCGATTGATGGATTCCTGCCAAACTTTGGTCATGTATGTATCTTGCAGAGCCGATGAACTGATTAGATTTGGGTCACAAGGTCAAAGGTCACAGGGCTCATGTACACAAGCACAGCTCGTGATCGCGTTATCTGAAGAACCGATTGGTGGATTCCTGCCAAACTTTGGTCATGTATGTATCTTGCAGAGCTGATGAACTGATTAGATTTTGGGGTCACGAGGTCAAAGGTCAAAGGTCACAGGGCTCGTTATGTATGCAAACACAGCTCCTGATCGCACTATCTGAAGAACCAATTGATGGATTCATGCCAAACTTTGGTGATGTATGTATCTTTCAGAGCCGAGGAACTGAGTAGATTCTTGGATCATGTGGTCAAAGGTCATGGGCTCATTTTGTATGCAAAAATAGCTTGTGAACGCATTCTCATTAGAACTGACAGATGGATTACTATTTAACTTGGGACATCTTGCAGAGCCAATGAACTGAGTAGATGTTAGGGTCATGAGGGCAAAGATCAAAGGGTCATATATGTTTATGAGAAATTGCTTGTAATCACGATATTCTGAGAACCTGTTCATGGATTACAATTGAACTTGAATTTAAAAAATTTCTTCTGTTTTGGTTTGTAAAATTGCTCTATGACGGAGGCATCATTTTGACTGCGCACAGTCGAAGTTCCATCTAGTTTATTTTGATTTCGTATTCTTTGTTATTGTTTTGTGATGACAAAATGGAGAAATGGCCTGGAGGAGATACAATGTATCCCTGAGAAATTTGGTGATGTACTGACTTAAAATGCATTAGGGCTCATTTACATAAACTGTGGTTTACCTCAGCATACCGTAAATCTCCGTGTATAAGACGCACTTTTTTTACCGTCGGGGAAAATTCAAAAGTTGGTACAGGTACAGAATATTTTGAGTCCTCAAAATGCAACTTTTTATTGGTTTTCAAAAATCTCTGTGTCTCAACATGAATTTCATAATGAAAACAAAGAATAGAATCTACTATATGAAGTAAAACTACGTTCCTAATTTGAAGGGAAGAGATTTTGATTTTGATTTTTTTTTCAGTCTCGATAAATTATGCCCTTCGCAAAGCACTTTGCCGGCCGAAGCTCTCCCGTGTCTTCAGCTCACTCACCTGTATCATGCAGCTCAATACACGGGGGCAACCTGCGCAGCAGCTAGCTTCGTAAGAAACAATCTTTCATGTCCCTTCATTTACTTTTTGGCAATTTGGTACAGATTTAGATCTAAGTGCAGTAATTTGTGCCAATACATTGCAAAAGTAAAAGAAAGGGCCGTATCCAGCACGCCAAGTCGCCATTTGAATCCATTTCAATCAATTGCAATGTATACACTACTAGAAACTTCCAGCGAGAGCAACGGTGCGCGGTGGCCACGCGGTCTAAGGCGCCGGCAATGGAAGGCAGTTTATGTCTGGAGAGCCCAGGTTCGATCCTGCCAAAATATTTTTTTTTTTTTTTTTTTTTTTTTTTTTTTTTTTTTTTTTTTTTTGAATCTCAAAAGTCAGGGTGCATCTTATACACGGGTGCGTCTTATACACGGAGATTTACGGTATTGTAAATATTTTTGGTGTGTGTACTAAAGGAATGGCAAGTGGGGAGGAAAAAAGCATATGTATGCAAGATTGGTCTTATGGGTACTCACTTATCTGTGTATTAAGATACAAAAATTGTGAATGCCTCGGTAGTGGCTCCCTGAAACATATGTGACTAAGGCCTTGTGGAGATTTTAAAAAAAACGACATTTCATTGTCTGCTTTTGCCCTTGTGCTGGGTGAACATTGATTAGGATGTTTTCCCTTCTTGAAGTCTGTGAAGAATGCAGTTTTTGGCCTTATACACTGGTTCAGAATTTGATATTGTCATTCATGTTCTGGTTGATTATGTATTGCATTGGTTGAAGAGATTCCACAGGGAAGGCTTAAATAGCATAGTGTAACTACAGTGTATGCACTATTCACTTTGTCCGATTCTGGGCTGTGTGTCTCAATCGCACAACAAATGGCTCATTGTTTCACCCCAAGATGAAATACTTTAATTTGGCCTCTGATTTTGATGATTCTTTTCTGGTGTCATACTATTTGTTAATGGTCATATCAAGAGTATTTTCAATTTTCGGATGAAATAAATGAATAAATAAAAGACATATACATGTATTATATTTGACACATTGCACAGAATTGCCCAGATATTCTTTCCTGTAACCTGATCATATTTTCTTACGACACCTCTCTCCAAAGATCTTCATCAAATGTACATAAAATGCAATAAAATTGTAATCATTCAAAGAGTATTGTTTTCTCAGAAGAAGTAATATCATTATTGATACATGTACAGTATGTGCAGAAAGAAGAAAAAAATATTGAATCAACTTTCCGATGTATGTAGCCTTTAGCTCAGGAGTTATATTTATAACTTACAAGGGAACTGCTCGTACATTTATGTTTTCAGATCAATGCTACATAGTACATGTAATGCCAAAATCAAATGACATATGACCATGTGTAGGGGAGAGGTTTCTCAAACTGAGATAATCAGTCTTGGAGAAAGTTTTGTATTGCGAATTTTAGTCCCATCAGTTGCTCCTTGCGAGATGGTGTTTGCCAAGCTATTCTCCCGTCCAGTTACAAGCTAAAACCACTGTAGCTGTCTTCTTTTCACAGTTGTGATCATGTTCCCCTACACAACTCTCCATTATCTCTCTCTCTCTCTTTCTTGTTGGACGTATGCAAAGTGTAGTGGATATGACGAATAATCAAGACTTTTTTTATTTATCAGGTTATTTATCGGGTTATGAAGACATGCAATGCAATCATTGAGCTGTATCAAGTATTATAGGCGTGTACACTGTGACTGTGTATAAAGGAAAATTATGAATATATATTGATATTTTTGATGGTGTGCTATTGTACAAATTACTGATAAGCATGGGTGTTGTGGTAATATCTTAATCTTTATGACTTTCCTATAATTTGGTGGTTATGGCCTTCTCCATATATGTATGTGACATGATGGTAAATAAAGTCTGTCCTAAGAAAATCACACACAGTGCGCTCCCAACAAGACAATAAAATCAAGGAGGGCGGCTCATAAGCGTAAAATGTTGAGGTTTAAAATTGATGTGGGAAAGCCAAAAAAGAGCCGGACCAGCAAAAATACCTTCATATAAATGTACATATATCTTGTTTTATCAGATCTCCGTATAAGGAGTTTTCACTATAAAAACAGGAATGGAAACAAAAACAGCAATTTTGTATTTATCCTTATCGTTTTACCAGTATGTTTATTCATAATTTGTTTGTACAATATACATGTAGACATTCGTGCATGTACAGGTGTGGGTTGTTTTGGGGGTAATTTACTCAATACACTGTAGATTATACGTACGCTGCCATGTTTTTGATCCTACCATTTGATAACTTTCAGGGTCGTTTTGATATGGCAGGGTTAAACATCCTCTAGGGTATATTTAATTTCTGTGTCCCAGACAGCCCTACAATGTATGTGGCTGACGATCTTCATTTAAAAATCATGTACTGTATATGTGAGCNATACATGTATTATATTTGACACATTGCACAGAATTGCCCAGATATTCTTTCCTGTAACCCGATCATGTTATCTTACGACACCTCTCTCCAAAGGTCTTCATCAAATGTACATAAAATGCAATAAAAATATTAAGTTTTCTCAGAAGAAGTAATATCAGCATTGATACATGTATGTGCAGAAAGAAAATATATTGAATCAACTTTCTGATGTACAGTATGTAGCCTTTAGCTCAGGAGTTATGTTTATAACTTACAAGGGAATTACTCGTACATTAATGTTATCAGATCAATGTTACATTGTACACAAAACATGTTATGCCAAAATCGAATGACATATGACCATGTGTAGGAGAGAGATTTCTGTGCTGTTGAAGATCTAATCTATGTGCAGTTAAAAGATCTAATCTATGTGCAGTTAAAAGAACTGGCGCAATCCTAGCGCAACTGTGTTTACTGCACCTCGGTCTTAAAGCTGGCTACTGAGGTACAAGCGATTGCGTTTGCAGGCAACAGTCTGATGGTGTCATCTATCTACATATCAATGTCCCATAGCTTGAAAGCTGTAGGAGCAGCAACGAAAGGGACACAGGTTCTCTATAACTTCCTGTCTTCAGAGTGTTCAAGTTAATAGTAGCTGCTCAAATGACATGCCCGTCCACTGCTTGATGTTATCAGTCCATGTCTTAGTTGGTCTGCCCCTCTTTCTACTTCCATCAGTTCCTCCTGCCCTTTGGTAAAGCACTACCGGGTCCCTCAGAGAGGACCTAAAGTCTAGTTGCATACCTACAAGCTTTTATGCTTTCTTAGCAGTCAGGTAAAATAACCACCACATCACATCATCCTTGCAAGATGGTGTTTGCCAAGCTATTCTGCCATCTAGTTACATGCTCAAACCACAACACTGTAGCTGTCTTCTTTTCACAAATGTGATGAAGTGATCATGTTCCCCTATGTAACTCTCCATTATCTCTCTCTCTCTCTCTTTCTTGTTGGAGGTATGCGAAGCATTGTGGATATGCTTAAGTGATTACCGGTACTTATTTATCAGGGTTTTTTTTTCAGGTTATGAAGACATGCAATGCATAACTTCGAGCTGTATCAAGTATTACAGATGTACACTGTGACTGTGTATAAAGGAAAATTATGAATATAAGGTATATTGATATTTTTGATGGTGTGCTATTGTACAAATTACTGATAAGCATGGTTGTTGTGGTAATATCTTAATCTTTATGACTTTCCTATAATTTGGTGGTTACAGCCTTCTTCATACATGTATGTGACATGATGGTAAATGCAGTCTGTCCTAAGAAAATCACACACAGCGTGCTCCTAACAAGACAATAAAATGACTAAGGAGGCTCATTAGCGTAATTTGTTGAGGTTTGATCGGAAAAGATTTTCAATGCCCTTTCTATATGCAGTGGAAATTCGTTATAATGAGAACATTGGGACCATGTGGGAAAGCCAAAAAAAAGCTGGACCAACAATTACCTTCATAAAAATGTTTATATTTTGTTATATCAGAGATTCCTATGACAAGTTTTCACTGTAAAACAGGAATGAAAACAAAAAACACATCAATTTTGGATTCATCCGTATCGTTTTACCAGTATGTTTATTCATAATTTTTACTCGTACACTCAACATGTAGACATTTGTGCATGTCCACTGTACACATGTAGGTTGTTTTGGGGGTAATTTACTCCGTAGATTATACCCTGCCGTGTTTTTGATTCTACCATTTGATAACTTTCAGGGTTCGTTTTGATATTGCAGGGTTAAACTTCCTCTAGGGTATATTTAATTTCTGTGTCCCAGACAGCCCTACAATGTATGTGGCTGACGATCTTCATTTAAAAATCATGTACTGTATATGTGAGCTCAGAGTGATGTCTTACCCATGAAATATAGCTCACACATTTTTCTTCTTTTTTTTTGTTTCTTGAAAGAGAAGTGTTTTTTCCTTGAACATACATGTGTACAGTGTAAACATTAAGAGCCCTGTCCTGCAGGAGAAAATTTTAGGTTTCGTCCTGAAATACGTGTATGTGTCATTATAAATAAAGTTGTATTCTTGTTTCTTGTCATTTAAGCTGTGATGCTCACAGAGGCTGAATACCAATTCAGAAATTTATTTAACAAAAATCTATTAAATGAGCATATGATGGAATTGTATTATGAATATCTTTTCTTCATTGGCCTCCAAGTGTAGTTTACTACACAGAAATAATGGGTCAACTTTATAGACATGTCATATTTGAGTGGTTTAAAGTCTTGACTGAGGACTTAAAGTCCCTCTAAAGTGTTGGCAGCCCCAAAATTCGTAAAAAATCTGATGGCTAAATTTCACTTAAATGTTATTATAATGTGAAAGAGGATGTCCTTTTAAGATACATTTCTGTAAACCTGAAGACAAGTACCGGTATTGACAAAAAAACAAAAGAAATACATAATTGGGGTTTTCTGTTGTATGCGGAAAACCTAAATTTTGTATTCTTTCATCAATGTTCGACTTCAAACACATTTATTTTGAAGATCCTTGCAGGAATGTCACATTGTGATACAATTTAAGTGAAATTGTGCCATCAAATTTTGGGGGCTCCTAACAATTTAGAGGGGCTTCAAGGTCCAGTGGCCACCACCTCAAAAGTGTCTGAAGTCCCAAGTTCATTGAAATCCAATTAGACCATGGGCCAAGGCCTGTTTTCTTGCTTAGTTTTTTAATTCCGTGGTCTCCGACTTGGAAGTACCTACAAATGTGCTAAATATGTTGGAAATGTGTATTTGAAACAAAAATGACATGTTCCCAAGTTTGAAACTTGAGCAATAATTAATTAATTAAGGGCAAAAAAACAAAGAAAAAGTTAAGAATTGGTTGCTATGGCCTTTTCCTCCCGAGCAACTATACAAGGGGTGATATTTGTTGGAATATTTTGCGGCTTACATGTATATGCTTAATGTGCATACAAATGGTGTTTTGAGAAGTGTGATGTTATGAGTTGAAGTTCAATCATGTAAAAATGTAGTGTGCATATTAATTAATACCTTAATTAATACATGTATTATCCTTATTAATCAAGTACATATTGTTAAAAAGTCTCATGAAATCTGATAGCAGTATGAATAGAGTACCGAAGTATGACTGGCCAAATTGTAAAGGTTGCAGGTTCTAAAATATTTTGTGATAAACAATAGCATTGTTGTTTCCCACCAGGGCCAAACACCGAATTAGCCCTGCTCCAGCCTGTTGCCGGAATGATTTTGTGGTGAACCTCGTGCGCAGGCTTTGTCGTTTGGAACCAGTTACCTGGACGATGAGGGAATATGACATAAGCACACAAGTACTCTATCGAAAAACATGCTAGTTCTATTAATATGCATTTCTATGGGATATCCAAAAACTTATAATGTAACTTTGCGGCAGTTTTGAGAAACTGAGTTTCCAAATGCTTTTGACAAGACCAGACATATATCTCAAGTTGCTATTTGTTTCTTTAAACAATCACAGGAGACTTATATTATTCAAATTATATTAAATGTCAATCACACCTCTTTTAAAGACGGGCCTGTTTTTAAAGTGACATTGATTGATATATCGATGTAGAGCTGTAAATGGTAGAGGAAGAAAGGATTTGAAAGAAACGTCACGAAGCAAAAGCTTCTTGAATTTCCATCGTTTTTGGTTGCATAATATTGAAGAAAGAAAAAAATGTCTAAATATTGCAGTAGGCAATACTCTCAGCAGTGCTGAATCTTACTTGGAGATGTATATGTTGGGATGATTAGCGTAATCATTATAGGTTTAAAGGGAAAGACAAGTATTCAAAAATGACACAAAGCGCAAGTATTTTGAATTTCATAATTTATATTTCCATCATTCTTGGTTGGCATTTGCATAAAACATCAACTTGTTAGAAAACTGTATCACAATTAGAAAAGTATCAAAATACATATATATATATAAACTCTGTGAGATGTTCAATTCGGAGGACTGTTCAAATCAATTTGCACTGTTGATTCAATACTGATCAACAGTAGAAGCAGAAAACAAAAATAGTCGGTGAAGAGCCAGAAAGGCGTTAACTTGGTGCAAAGTGATATGAATTAATAACCTTCTGGTTCTAAGCAGAAATTCATTCAATGAAATTAAGTACTGTGGTATAGTGGATAAGTCACCCAACAGCAGATCACAAGGTACAGAGTTCAAGTCCCACCGGGGCACTAATGTCCTTTGGCAAGAAGTTAATCTACATTTGCCTCTCTCCACCCAGGTGTAAATGGGTACCTGATATGCTTGAGCACTAGTTACTTTGGCAGCTCGGCTATAACCAGGGTAATATGTGTAAAGGGCCATGAGCGTCAGAGCCTGGCAGATACAAACGCTATATAAATATCCATATTATTACTATTATTGTTATACTGTACATGTAATAATCATATTAACATTAACAAGTTGCATCACACATTTATGTAGATGAGTTGGTGTTATGACAGGCAGACAGAGTACAGTGTACGTGCAAAGCTAGTAATGTTTCACCAATCACCATTCCGAGTGATGTTATAGAATTAAGGAGGAGAACTCGTAGGAAAGGAAACAACAATTATCCCAAGATCATGAAATGCATTTCTTTTTATCCGACAATAATAACTTCATTTGAATCCTTCCAAAATCAGGGCTGAATTTCTAACTACAGTGTTGACAAAGAATGTTATACTTACCCTAAATGTATCTGTTCATGTCTAAGTAAATAATACTCGCAAATATAAGTACATTAAATGCATTCTTTGCGATTACATATTGAAAAGCTGGCCATTAGCTATAACTAATACAAATGTAACATCAACAGGTTATTGTTGATGTTCACAATTTTTCAACAATGGAAATATATACTGAAACATTGTGTCGGAATTGTTTACATTAATCGGAATGTTTACAAGGAAGAAACAAATAGTTAGAAATGGTCATTATCAAGTAATTACGGTAATGCAATTGCAACAAAGTCATTTTCAATATACAGATCAAGTCATCTACTCATGGCAATGACTACGCCTAGCGATGACTGACAATGAACTAAATTGTAGGTTACTAAATATCTGTTTGAAAATGTACAAGGAAGACTACATAATTTTCACACACATAGACTTGTCCAATTTTTTATATGCCCCTGAATCTTTTTCGCCATTAGAACAGACGACATACATGTACATGAAATCGCTAACACTTCCCCCCCCCCCCCCCNTAGTGTTAAATCACATACAAATCATCAAAACACAACTTAAATGTCCAATTACAAGCTACATAGAATCATAATACTGATTTTTCAATTTGCAATGCCTTACATGTATATCAACTTTGACATCATCTCACTTTCATGTAATTCTACTGTAAATAGCCCCAATTGAAGTTTTGTGAAAAATAGTAGCCTAATATGTTCTCTTTCCAATTTCTTGAAAATGTTGTCAAGACATTTCAGAATTAATATTCTACCTAAATGTAAATATCATAAAAATGTCTATCAAATATCAATAATACAATATTCAAGTATATCCCTTTCACACTCTACATATTTTATGCATAAATAACATCTTATATCTCTCAAATTAACACAGATAAACAATCAACTGTGATTATCATAATACTTGATAGTGCAAACGAACCACGTAAATTTCAATCCCCCCTCCCCCCCAAAAAAGAATTATTTCAATCATAAAAACTCACCATACATGCAGTATGTTCCTTCGATTCCTTTCAAACATTTTACAGTAAATTGCAAACAAATATGAACCCTTGTATCACTAATATGCTGTTTTGAAACAAATTGTGCATCATACAATGTATAGTGCTTGTCTTATTGTTCAATTTGAATCAAACATCATCCTATAAAAATCAAACTTACCATCACGCAAAACACATTGCAATGCCCAAGATATGCTTCCATTTGTCCGAAAATATTGGAAACGCTTGGGCAGTTCTACCTGCCTACGCAAACACATTGTGATTTATCAAGATAGGCTTCCATTTCTCTGAAAATATTTGGGCAGTTCAACTTGCCTTAGGCACCAAATTTGATTGACATGCATCACAATATTATCCTCTTTAGTACAAACATATCGAAATCGCCAGAACAGAAAGCGATATAGGCTTTACCACCAGCTTGATGAGGCTTCTTCCTCTTCTTTGCCGAACATTTCATGACACATCGGTGAGTTCTCGTTGAAGAGTTTGAATGATGACGGGAGAACCTTAGTCTTACGGGAATACGAGACGTCAAACTTCTTTGGTGATTTCTCCAGCTGCTCAAATTTATTGACATATTGCCTATGAGGGGGGAGATAGTAGAGGGACAGATATCATTTAAATATTAGATAAATATTACAGGAAGAAAGAAAAAAAGAGTTTGGAGGACGAAAATGAGAAAGGGAGAGAGGAGGAAAAAAAAGGGAGGGATAAGGGGGAGAGGGAGAGAGATGGAGAGGGAGGGGAGAGGGGGAGGGAGGGAGGGAGGGGGGGAGAATAAAAAGTTGGTCAAATAAAATGTAAGAGAGACAGACAGACAGAGAAAGAGTGAGACACAGAGTGGGAAGGGGAGGAAAAGCACAATAGAAAAGTCAGAGATGAAAAGGAGTTGAATGAGAGAAGAAGATTGTAGTACATTTATATGCACTTAAAAGATACTCATTCCATATGCCTGTTTTTTGTGAGGTTTTTAAAGGGCATATTTTGACTTTTATTCTTAAGCTTTTTTAAGAACAAAGACATGATAACAAACTCGGTATTAAAAACATCGCCAAACCAAATGGAGAAGCGATGACTCAATGGTAGATCAGACGTGTCATAAACGAGAGGTCCTGGGTTTGAAACCAAGTCGATGCGTTAGTGCCCTTTGGTAAAGCCTGATTCCTTGTTACCAAGTCCCTCGGAGAGGACTTAAAACTGGCGGTAGGTCCCCTGGTTGCTTATTCAAAAGCATACACGGGTAAAAAACAAACCATCAACCAAATGAACTGGAACTATTAGCAATCAATTTCCATCACCGCATTAAAATTACTCACTTGTATGATAGAGGTTCTTGCATCATCTGCAAGCAGAAAGATGGAGGTAGAGAAGAGAACTTGACGGTTGTGATGAAGTCGATGTGGCCTGAAGCATCGGCTCCATAGTTTATACCGGCGTTCAAAAATGGACTAACTAAACGTGTCGAGCCTCGTATCGACAGAGCACCGCTGCAGGAGAGAGTTGAATGGAAAAGTGTTGTGATTTTGTTTGTATTGTTTTAATGTGAGGATAACTTTGTAGAAGGGAAAAATAAAGCACGCCAAAATGTCAATTCCTTCTGAACCATTTTTTCCCTCAAACTAAGTAAATGTAAAGAGTGAAACTTTGTGAACAAAATGTGTTTCCCTAATAGCAGGTTTACTGTAAGAAAACTTCCCAGGATATATATGAACTCCAAAATAGAACCAACCGTTTCTGTTTCTGTAGGAAAGATATCAACATTAACTAATCAACTCATTGTTCAACACTCTAATTCTGCTGTGAGATTCGCGGCCCATACTACAGAAGGGTTTAATATTCAATTATAATACAATTATGAATAGTGTGTAAAGACATGCATGTATAGCATACCACATGCAGCTATTCATGTATGCATAAAGATAAATATTTCAAACGAACAACAAGTCAACAGTATTGATCATAAACAAAGAGAGAACAAGTGCTTTACTTTGAATAGTGAGGGACAAAGATCAACATTAATTATATACATGTACATGAAGGAAGAAAAAAAAATCAAGAATGCAACAAATCTGACAAATCAACACAAACCTGTTGTAGACTGTCGTTGTTGATGTTCTATGCCACAGGCTGAAGTCGAGAGCGCCCCCAACATCTATTGATAGACCACCCTGGAGATTTGCTTGAACCTCCAGCCCGGATTGTAGAGAGATACTCTGTTGGTGAGGGGGATAAAAGACAGGGGAAATCGAGATGCTGAAGGGTTTGGGTGGAAGGAACCTTAGAAATACATCACATCTTTCTTTTTAAAACACAAGGAATCTTTATTTAAACATACTTGTGGCTAATAAGATCGATTGATTGATCTGTAATTTAAAAAACAAGTCAGAGAAATCTTGGAACCAGATTTGAAGGAAGCATTTACATTTATATAACAAGGAATCTTGTTTCAAAAAACTTAAAAGACCAAGGAAACTAACTTTCATATCATCATCCTCATCAAGCCTTAAAATAGATTGCATTGTTAAAATGAGAGTTCTTTATAACCAGATTACTCTTTCTCTATCTTGGTTTAGTTCTTCTTGTGTACCTTTTTTAAAGCCAGACTGTACTAGTTTCGCTAGGAGGTATTAGACCACCCAGCAAGGTCACTGACAGGTGGCTATCTCATCAACTAAGCTCTTAATTAACATAAGAAAAAAGAGGATCATGGGAGACCAACGGGCACCGCTTGGGCATTATTTTCTATATAGAGGGAGCAAGTAGCTACAAGTAGTACAGTGGGGCTTTAAATTACTCTAACAAAGAGAATAGGTAATGCAGGAATGTATTAAACATTGTAATTTACTCATGACACGTACACCGTGTTTCTTTTGAGAAGATGCAAGGTAACATTTTAGTGAGTACTTGCTCTTTTGTTAGACATATCAAAGTTTGGAGCAAATGTGAGACCATTGGCTTCATACCTGAGCATGATCTTGAAGGAGGATGAGACCAGCGACGGCAGAGTAGGAGGAGTCATCGGAGGAGGATGAGCCTAAGCTCCACGCCATACTCATCAGGTCACCTGACCCAGAGAAGAAGACGATTGGACGGAGGGTAACGCCAAGGAGCTGAACAGCGATACCTGCTGTCGCTTCTCCTTCGTCGCCCGTATCCTCTCCGAAGAAACTCTCGAGACCTCGGGAGAAGATCAAGACCTGATGAACAAAGGTTAAAGGTCACAGTGAACTACAATGCAACTTCATTCAATTCTTCGCTGCTAGATGACACTGTTTGGAATAACAACCACGACCGAAATTCTAAATCTCATGAGCTGCATGTTGGTCTAAGAAACATTAAACGGAGCTTCCATGTGCAGAAAGCTATAATTCGCTGACACCAGACTTGGTGGGAATAACATTAATGTGTGTACAAGTCTGCACACAGCAAACTCATAGGCCTATCAAGAAATACCCCCATGATCTCTAGGAGAGTCTTTGGGCAAGGGACAAAGTAAGATAATGACTTTTTCATATGTGGGCATGGATGGAAAAATGCAGAGTATTTCATAAGGCCTGTTGGTCATGAAACTGAAGGCTAATCCTGGTGTTTGACAACACCCAAAAGGTGTCGAATTCCCCAGAGCCCACTCCTATGAGCTTTAAACAGTTGTAAGAAGCACTGTCGGTCTTGTGGGTGTACTATTTGTGGCTGTTTATCTCTCAGGCCATTAACGCAAATGGAGATGGTCTTGTTTCTTGATAGGGTCTAACTCTACTCCTACTTTTAATACCAACCCACAAAAAAAGAGTCTCTCTCTAAATAATAACACATACTTTGAAGAAATTACAAAATTGCTAGGGATTTTACAGCCATTTTGAGTACTCAGAGTGAAGGCTTATCAAAAGAAAAAATAAATTAAAGATAAACCTGGTGGGTATTCCACAAAGATCCTAAGTCGAACTTAACTCTAAGTTGGACTAAAAAATAATGGTGAGCCATTTGNAGCTCTTAATTAACATAAGAAAAAAGAGGATCATGGGAGACCAACGGGCACCGCTTGGGCATTATTTTCTATATAGAGGGAGCAAGTAGCTACAAGTAGTACAGTGGGGCTTTAAATTACTCTAACAAAGAGAATAGGTAATGCAGGAATGTATTAAACATTGTAATTTACTCATGACACGTACACCGTGTTTCTTTTGAGAAGATGCAAGGTAACATTTTAGTGAGTACTTGCTCTTTTGTTAGACATATCAAAGTTTGGAGCAAATGTGAGACCATTGGCTTCATACCTGAGCATGATCTTGAAGGAGGATGAGACCAGCGACGGCAGAGTAGGAGGAGTCATCGGAGGAGGATGAGCCTAAGCTCCACGCCATACTCATCAGGTCACCTGACCCAGAGAAGAAGACGATTGGACGGAGGGTAACGCCAAGGAGCTGAACAGCGATACCTGCTGTCGCTTCTCCTTCGTCGCCCGTATCCTCTCCGAAGAAACTCTCGAGACCTCGGGAGAAGATCAAGACCTGATGAACAAAGGTTAAAGGTCACAGTGAACTACAATGCAACTTCATTCAATTCTTCGCTGCTAGATGACACTGTTTGGAATAACAACCACGACCGAAATTCTAAATCTCATGAGCTGCATGTTGGTCTAAGAAACATTAAACGGAGCTTCCATGTGCAGAAAGCTATAATTCGCTGACACCAGACTTGGTGGGAATAACATTAATGTGTGTACAAGTCTGCACACAGCAAACTCATAGGCCTATCAAGAAATACCCCCATGATCTCTAGGAGAGTCTTTGGGCAAGGGACAAAGTAAGATAATGACTTTTTCATATGTGGGCATGGATGGAAAAATGCAGAGTATTTCATAAGGCCTGTTGGTCATGAAACTGAAGGCTAATCCTGGTGTTTGACAACACCCAAAAGGTGTCGAATTCCCCAGAGCCCACTCCTATGAGCTTTAAACAGTTGTAAGAAGCACTGTCGGTCTTGTGGGTGTACTATTTGTGGCTGTTTATCTCTCAGGCCATTAACGCAAATGGAGATGGTCTTGTTTCTTGATAGGGTCTAACTCTACTCCTACTTTTAATACCAACCCACAAAAAAAGAGTCTCTCTCTAAATAATAACACATACTTTGAAGAAATTACAAAATTGCTAGGGATTTTACAGCCATTTTGAGTACTCAGAGTGAAGGCTTATCAAAAGAAAAAATAAATTAAAGATAAACCTGGTGGGTATTCCACAAAGATCCTAAGTCGAACTTAACTCTAAGTTGGACTAAAAAATAATGGTGAGCCATTTGTAGCCTTATAATTAAATATTTCCAAAAGTGGAAATTTAAGTATTTTAGACTTTTCATAAATTCCACATCAAGATCATGAAATCTCCTTGATAATAGAAAATATGAATGATTTGAATCAAAATGTTATGCTTTCTGAAATAACTTTTACAAAATATCTTCAATGATGCTAAACGGCTTTCCATAATTGTTAAATCTAACTTAGAGATACGTTCAACTTAGGATCTTTGTGAAACACCCCCCTGATTGCAAACATACCTCCATCAACGTAAGTGAATCATTAGCAGCATCAATACCAACATCAAAGGTACTCTTCCTGAGCAGGCCAGAGCCGGTCATCTGCATGTCTAGTTCAAAGGGTGCTGTAGTTGTGTCCATTTCTAGGAAATAGTAATGATAATAATAATATTGAATATTTAGGAGCGCTAAAAACAATAAGTACTATAGTGCTTACAAATATAAATATATGAAAAGAGGACAAAAATGTACAGTCTCACATGAAGAAGATCACATAGATCACTGGGGAAAAGGGTGAGTTTTTAGGGATATTTTGAAGGTGGCAAGTGAGTGAAGGAAAAGTTGAAGTTGAAAGTCAACTCAAGGACGGATCAAATAGTACACTGTAATTTGAAGTTCATGTACCGGACTACTGGTACATACTCCTGTACAAAATGATGACCTGATAGAGCAAATCTTTAATCAATTTTTGTCATCTGAAATTCTGAATCAAATACACTAATTCAGTATATGCCAGTGCATCTTTTTCTGCAGATGGCAAGGACACAGGTTGATGTACATGTAAAATCATGATTTTAATATAAAGCATATCTATATTCAAAGTCTGTGATATGGAATATTGAATCAAATATTGTATTTCACAACAAAAAAATAACCATTATTTCTTAGGGTGGCAGGTGCACAGACATTTCCATTATACAATATTTTGGTGATACTGCGAACCCATTTGCATGTGTTGTTAAATGTAACCCAACCAAGGGAAACAGGTCTCAAAACTCTCTTGAAAACAATCAAGCTAGCAGCAACAATGACAATGACATATAATTCTAAAACAAAATTGAATGTGGTGTGGGAGAGGGGGGTGGGGGGGGGGGG
>BEXV01002531.1:0-13503 GCA_003118195.1 Hemicentrotus pulcherrimus
CTCACAAACAGAATGCAATATGTTAATTTAAATGATCATGACTCATGTCTACGACATATCACTTGTGGTGTCCCGCAAGGATCTCTCCTTGGTCCACTCTTATTTCTACTTTACATTAATGATTTCCAAAAAACTTCCAAACTTCCTCCCCCATTTTATCATTCATACTTTTTGCCGATGATTCCAATATTTTCTTTACTCATCCAATCCCAATATTATTGCTGACGTTGTAAATAATGAATTACTATCTGTTTTGGAGTGGATTAATGCCAATAAATTATCTCTTAATGTGACTAAAACGAACTATATGCTTTTCAGTATCACCATAACATCGCTACCTGGTAAAAATTTCCATTAATGACATAAACATTTTATTTGTTGAACACACAAAATTTCTTGGTCTTGTTATAGACTGTAAACTTAATTGGAAAATGCACGTTGGAAATTTATGTGAACTTTTATCACGAAATACTGGCGTCATCAACAGACTTAAACACTTTTTTCCTCTTGATGTCCTGTTGAATCTATACTCCACCTTATTTTTCCCTTATTTAAATTACGGTATTTTAGCTTGGGGCAACTGCTCCAAGAATCAACTGCATAGTTTATTGGTCATTCAAAAAAGAGCCCTGAGAATAATTCACAATGTTGGTTTCCGGTCACATTCAAACATCTTATTTTTCAACAATAACCTTTTACATGTGTCTGATATATTTCTCTATAATTTGGGTATTTTCATGTATCAACTAACAACAAATGATTTGCCTGATTCTATTGCTTCTCTTTTCACTAAGAACTTGGATATTCATTCATACCCTACCAGGAAAAGGAATGATTTTCACATCCCCCGTTTACGCACTTCATTTTCTCAAAAAACAATTGTATATACTGGTCCGTCTTTTTGGAACAATCTTCATCCTGATTTACTTCACTCTTCGTCTATTCATCAATTTAAATGTAAACTCAAGTTACATTTGTTGAATGCCCACATTAATAATGATGATTAGACATTACATGTATAATGTTCTTCTTTTATTACGTGTACCATTTTACAATTCATTTTACAATTCATTAGCAATTTTAGACGTTTTTTGCCTGTGTGACATTTAAGTGGACTTTAACAGGAAAGGAATGAATAATTCATGATTTCTTCGGTTTTTGTAAACGTTCAGGTGGTGCAAACATGTATGGTAGAAATAGGTGCATTCTCTGCTATTTACTGGCTCGTTACTACTCTTCGTGTTAATGTATTTCTTTTTCTTTCTGTGTTCTGTATTGTATTGTATTGAACTCGCAAACAACTATTTGTCAAATTACTGCAGTCTTAATTTTAATTTTCATTGTGTACCACTCACTACAGTAAACATTTTCTGTCCCTGTTATTTTGCAAGACGCCCAGGAACCTATTCTTTACAAGCTCTGCTTTTCTATAGGTTCCTGCACATTTCACTTTGTTCTTTTGTCTGGGTTTCCTTTAAATGATATAAGTTGTCAAACAAATGTGATGATTACCNGAAAAACTTCTGTCAATTTCTGTTTAGCAATCACAGCTGATGTTAGAGATATTTCACGATTTTAGACCAAATTTTAAGAGAAGTCAAATACAAGCGTCGTAACACTTGAAGCGCCCTCTCCAAAGAAAATCTGTTAAATAATAGCAGGGAAGGAATGTTCCTTTGTCTACCTGAGGAACTGTATATGTTATGCGCACGCGGCATAGCTATTTCCTTGAGCATGTAAATGCGCTATATAAATATCAATATGTACTAGATTTAGGAAAATCAAGGTTGACGCATTCTCGATCATCGACTGAGACGACGTAACGCATGCGCAGTGCCTTAAATTGACGTCACACGTTGCAGTCAAAGCTGTTGACGTGCAAATCTAAAAGTCTCTATTTACTCGTTTTGACATCTTTTCTCGTAATATGTCTTTTTTAACGAAGCATAATCGAAGCATATTTCAATAAGCGTGATTTAAAAGTATTCGTTATTGTATGTTGTTGTATATTACTGCACATTATCATTTCCCTAAATTATAGGTTCGCAACAAGAGAAATGAGATATTTAATAAACTCACCGGGTATCACCGCATAAAGTAGGGCCCGAAAACCTGTAAACACATACATGCTATTGCTCGTGAATTGAACCCACAGATGTGATCCGGCTGACGTAATATTTTCTGGGATAGATTGTCCAAATACAGACGCCCTCCACGTTGACCTTGAGTAATTCGAAGTCCACCCGTCTTTTACATTTACGGTGTCGTACCTCTCCTCGGTCGAGAAATTGCTAAAACGAAGTAAAACTCGGTAACCTGCAGGAGCTCTCACATACCATATGGTGTCGATATTATTCTCATATGGCCCAGGATAGTTTGGTGAGGTCAGAACTTCTGTCCCTTCCGTATTCAAAGTAATATCTGCGTCATGACAACACACACAACTGTATTATTGATGATTGCTGGGAAAATTGTGAACTTGCATTAATAATAATGCGAGGCATCTACGTGTTCAAGGAAACAACGTCAAATACTTGATTTTACGACGTAAATTACCTGACACTTCTTTATTTATGCTATTAATTGCTATAAAGAACTGTTTCATTGTACTCTGTTGTATTTTCAGAGCAAGATGGGGGGGGGGTCAACTCTTCGTTTTAAGTACATGAATTAAAGCCCTTCTGGCTCCAAGCAGAAGCTTTGTCACCATTCAAAATATCGTTACTATTATTACTATTTTGTTATTATTAATGCATTATTATCATTAGTATTATTATCATCATCATATTTATTATCAATTATATTGTTATCATTGTTAATATTGTAGTTATGATTACTGCTAGTAAAAGTTGGATTATCAGTATTAATATATTTAGTAGTATTTGACTGTATTTTAATTATATAATGTTCCATATGTTACTTTATTTTTCTTTGAAAAAATGCTAGATTACTAACTGCCTTCAATTTTAAAACCTGTACAAGGCAGAATCACATTGGTAATGTCTGCTTGAAATCATTTTAATTGATTTATTTTTAGAATCGTCTTAGTTTTGGGAATCTGTAATCTCATACACTCAACTTGGTAAACAGTGTTATCTCACCTCGTACGTCAGCACTTAGTCGAGCTTGGAAGCCATTATACATATATCGATTCCAGTTATCACTGATGAATCGAACCCAAAGATATGATCCTTGAGATACAACAGAGGCTGGGATAGACAATCCAGACAAAGACACCATCTGCGTTGACGTCGAGTAATCTGATGTCCATCCTTCGTGTACAACTACAACGTCATCCTTCTCCTCGGTGTAAAAAGTGTTAAAACCAAGCTTGACTCTGTATCCTGCAGGAGCAACTACCTGCCATATTGCGTCGATATTATTGTCGTAAGTATTGGGATAGTTGGGTGAATTGAGAATTTCCGTTTCTTCCGTATTCAGATTTATAGCTTTAACATCAAGGGATTTGTTTAAAAAATATTACAAGAGAAAAAACAACAAAAAGAAGAAGATTATCAAATCCGACAATTAGAAGAATTTAATGATTTAAACACTTCATACCTTAAATGAAAATTTGATGAAATAACGATTTCTGACCCTCTTTCTAAAATAAGCTTACAATTTTATAGAGACATCTACAAAACAACAATATAAAGTGTGATAATTCCTTGTTGGCTTCTTTCTTATACAATCAATGGCACATTTGTTATCAAAACACGATGATTAGGTTATAGGAGCTTTATCGGTATTGTTAATTAGTATAACTATTATAATCATAATGTAATAAGCGTAATCATGTCCTTTTGCACACTAGGTAGGTAACCATCTGATTCTGTTTCCCTTTACTACAACCTAGGTTTGGTTAGCCTGACATTACATTGAAGGCAAATAAAGAGAAGGCACTAATCGACTTTGATATGTCTCTACACCATAACCTGTAAACCTCTCCCTCTCGTTTACGTAGAAATGCCACCAACGTTTACACTGATCCCTGCATCCTTATATTGAAGTCGCATACAAAAATAAAACTGAGGATTTACTAATTTGCTTATTATATTACGCAGAGTGAGTGCCTCTATCAGTTTTTCGTTTGGCATTTCGGATGTAAAATTGACAGATATGATATTGAAGGATGTTAAAGAAACAGAGAACGGAAAAAGGGGAGAAAGAAACAAAGGAATAGTTAAAAGAAAAACAGAGCACAGGGGCGATTATTTACTGACACTTGGCTTTGGTATACTGTTGGCACATTACGATTTGATGTTTAACATAATCTTAGCATTAGATAAACCTTACTCACTTCGTAACTCAGGACTTAGTCGAGCCTGGAATCCTTTATTCGTATACCACAAATTACTGATGAAACGAACAAAGAGATATGATCCTTGTGATATGATATCGGCTGGAAGAGAGTTTCCGGAAAGAGATGCCCTATGCGTTGATCTTAAAAAGTCCGATGTCCATCCATCGTGCACGGTAACGGTGTCATAGTAATTCGTTTTAAAATCGATGAAACAAAGCAGTACTTGATAGGCTGGAGGGACTTTTACTAGCCATAGCACGTTGGCGAAATTGGAATAAGGGTCTGGATAATTAGGTGACTGAATAGATCTGTGCTCCCCTGCCTGCAAATCGACTGAAAAGAAAAGAAAATGAAGATGAATAATCACAGAACAGTTTGTGTCAAAGTTCACCACATTTGAGTCCGCATCACGCTCTAGCGCAAATTAAATAAGACATAGACCCTTTTGCATAAAACAGTTAAACAAATACGAATAAAGTCTCAACTTAAATACGCGATTCTGATATGTTTAAAATCAAGTTGCGTTTAAAAGTCACTTTTTTAATGCAAAAAGGGTCCTTATATATTTACCTCTAATTGCCAAATACAGATATTAGGCTTGCACATTGTCCTTGTAAGAAGTGAAAAATATAGCGAAGTATTTAATATTCTACATATTAGCAGAGACGGCGGGAGAGGGGGAGGCATGTGGACGCCACATTACCCTACTATTTTCGTTTTCTCATACTCCAGGTCGCCGCTTTTTAATTGTGAAAACCCTTTCCTTTCTGTACCAGATTACATATTTCAATTTATTATAAAATTGTTTTCTATGAGAATCTCCTCTTTCGATTATACATGTAATTATACTACTACTACTACTACTACTACTTCTACTACTACTACTACTAATAATAATAATAATACTAATAATGATAACAATAATAATAATTATAATAATAATACATTTGTAGAGCGCAGAAACTATCCAACATTAAATATATATTCTACTGCGCTACAAGTACTCCTGATTTGTGTTTTAATTGATGAACATTTATTAGAATCCTATCCCAAAATATTTTTTTTTCCCTAAAATGTGGCAATCACTAATATGCAGTCATGGAATTATAATATATACAATTTATAAATTTTCTTGTAATCATTTTTATACATTTAAAGGGCCTGAAAATCAACCACACGTCTAAATATCATACGATCCTATCATAACATATTGACGGAGCAGGGAAAACAACTTACTTATATATTTCGTGGCATGTGCAAGTGGATTGCTCACACAAGTTGACAGAATAACTGCACAAACGAAGATGAATATTCCGGTCATATTCGTCTTGATTAGATCTATGTCTTGGGATAGGAGCCTCTTTATCTTAGAGAAACAAATCCAATCGTCAATCTCAAAAGTTGATTAGACTGACTGTAAAAAAGCCGAATTTAACGTCAGCAGAAACAGGATGGCGAATGAATCTCCGAACTGTTCGTTTCTAATACACGTCCAGTTGCCTTGAAAATTTACTTCTTAACTTCCTCTTCAGCTGTATCTTTCTGTATATAGGCCTATTGTACTGAAATTTTCCTTACAAGGAAATACTTTCTCTGTGGAAAATGACATATTCATATTCTTAATTGAAGTGTTTCCGCTACTATAATTGAGCTTTTAATGTCCTTTCTGATGTTCAGGTTCCTGGTATGTGGTATGTTCCAGATTTCCCTTGATAATGTTGTCGTTTGCTCACGTGCATCCCTTTCACTGTATTAATATCAGCCAAGAAATTCATACAAAAACAGGTTCAAAACAGTTTTTGAAAAATCAACTTTCAATTTATTGTTATAAACAAATTAGCAATCATATCTGGATTACGAAATTCGTCATTGTTATGTACTTATGTTGTCACATTTAAAAGAAAAGGGACTAGGCTTTTGAACGTACCTCGAGTTGATTTTTTGGAAGTCTTTTCGATCCTGTTTAGAGTAAACACATTACACATACTTATCATATCATCATGATCACACAATTGTGAATTGTATTCAATGGAATAGTAATACACTGAATAGAGATTTGAAACAAAGCTAAGAATAGAACCCCAAAGATACCGCAAAAATTGCTGTTGAAAGAAACGTCACATGAAATCGACCCAGAGGACGTCCACCCAAAAGATGGCTTAACTGCATCTCAGAGGACTGCAAAGCAACATCCATAAGAAAACTTACAGATGCATCAAGACTGACTGCAGACATAAATACTTAGCAAACCATCATCATACACAAGCCATCACGAGGCCCCTTGCCTGCGTGGACGGCATAAGCCAAGTAAATAAAACAGAGATTTGATTATCAACCTGCAACTCGCACACGATACATTACTACAGATGGAATAACTATATTCCAATCTGGAAGGTAGGCTGTAAACATACTAATGTTTACAGGTTTAAGACTCTTTATTGATTTTTTTAGAGCTGAGCTTTTTTTAAATATATATATATATATGAATTGCGGTCTGTGATAGTTTTCTGAGTCTTAAGTCTAGGAAAATTAACCCTCCTCTTCCCGGTCAATTGCCCCTGGACAATTAATCCCCGAACAGTTGCCTTCTTGACAACTACACCCGAAACATCAGAGAACGATCATCGGCGTTGGGGTTCCCAATTCCACGGAAGGGATTTTTTGATAATTCAAGTCGTGATTCAGAACACATGAAGAAAACATGAAATCAAATGTCATTGCTTTTAATTATTATTCAAAAACAAGAATGGGGTCGAGATACTGTCAAAATGAGGGGGTGGGGGAAAAAATCACGCTTTTGAAAATAAAATATACAAGGTTGAAAAGAAAACCCTTTTGAGCCATATATACCGCTAGCAACCTGTTCTTAAATAGCTTAGTTCTCTCTTATGCTATAATTGTATACGTCATGGATCATAACTGATTAAAGCAAATCGTGCTCTGTTACCATATCCTAACATGTAGGAATGGGAAACATTAAAGAATGAACCAATAACGAGGAAGATTATTCATGATAACGTACTAAACGGGAGTGTGTATTCTAAAAGTGATGCACCACTCATAAGTGAAGCACCACTCATTGAAAGATGGTCAATTGTGTATGTATGCATCAGGGTATGAGGCGGGGGTAGGGATATGGGCTCTGAAACTCCTTTCTTCCTGATGATTTTGAAATTATCATATTTAGGCATCAGCCTTCTGGTATGGCGAATTAACAAATTTTCTGAAATGAATAAATGAAGAAATACTCAGTTGCTCTCTCTCTCTCTCTCTCTCTCTCTCTCACTATCTACCACTCTCTTTCTCACTCTCCCTGTCTCTATAGATACATGTATATATATTTCAATACATACATTAAACCTTAAATTTTCTCATAACTTGCTCAGCAATAATATTCAATGGATCGATTATGTCGCTTTGCGGCCACTTAGATAGTAATTAAGAACAAGGAAGTAAACAGTTGGATGGTGTATTAAACAGTCTTTTTTCAATATAAGAATCAACAAGACCTTTAAGGTTACATCCATACAACATAAGTGAGGTGATCCCCTTAAGTTGATAAGGAAAAAAACATTAAATACTGTATAATATACTGTAATAAATGATATATTGTTATACGTGAAGTGCCTCTTAGAGCTAGGTAGATGACACTTCTCAGGACTGTAGGCCACATGTTGTAAGTGGCAGTAAGAAACAAAGAAGGCAAAGGCAGTCATCACACTTTTTCATAATTGGAAATTGGACACTTCGGGGCTACTTGAAAAAATAGGGGCCATTGAAATACCCTTGGAGATAGACCTAACTGTCCTGCGGGAAGGGAGGGGGTGAAAGGGATGAGTACTTTTCCTTGGGGGAATTGGCGAGGGAGTAAGGGGTAGGGCGATAATATTGATGATATTATTTATAATGATGATGATCACAGTAACATCGATAATATTGATGATATTATTTATAATGATGATGATCACAATAACATTTATAATAAATAACGGAAATAATAATGATAAAAGTAAGAATAATAATAGTAATAATGATAAGAGTAATAATGATGATAGTAATAATATTAATATATAGTAATGATGATAACAGTAATAATGATAACAATTATTTGGTGGTGAACAAGGAAATGAATACAACATAGTATAGAACGCACTTAGAGAATATATAATATATAGAAAGAATTTTGGCAATGTTCCTACTGGTAGCAATCATATGGGATCTCCCTCTGTTATTCTTGGAAGTGACTAGAACAAAAAAATACAACAACTGGAAAGTCAAAAACCTAAATCTCTTTTGGGAAAAATACTGCCTTAGAGTTGACACTTGTAGGTAAATGAAATAAAGAAGAAGGAAAAAAAAGAAAGAAAATAGGAATAGCTTAATAAGAGTCAAACTATACTTTGTTAAAAGTTCTTTAAAACTATTCTATGTGTCCGCGGTCACGTAGGTTTGCATTTAAAGCGGATCCATATCTAGTTAAACGGAAACTAGAAACACAGCCACTTCCGAAAGATCGGAGTGTGATTCTAACAATTCATTTTTTTTTCTCGCGATGCAGATGATAAATTACATCGGTGCCCCATTAAACCGTCATATCCGTATATTCATTACAGATATAATGGGAAAGCTATCGAAGATATACAACTTTATTATCAAAGAAACAAATACTTTCACATTCCGCTTAAATACAAAAGAGACAAAGTATCCAATTTCTTAAGCCGATTATAATGTTAATAAAATTGGTAGGCTTTATTATTTTTATTTTTATAAATTGTACAATATCTTCATAATGATTTGAGGGTCATTGTTATAACTATTGTCCAAGGTCGGAGGGTGATCTCAAGTTCTTCTGAAAGTATTCAACATATTTGTTTTTCTTTGTATTATTACAAACAGTTAAATGATCATTATCTAGATATCACCGAGGAGCTACAGTTTTTAACCTTGACCCCCAAAACATGCAGTCACCATTTATTTCGTTAACTGTGCCCCACTCCCACCTCCGTGTAAATTCCCAAGGGCATTGTGCTGGTCTTACTGCACGCATCCGTGTATATGTTCAAGTATACAGTATAAGTATGCATCACGGTTCATGGTAAATATGTTTCGCTACACTACCCAGCATTCAGTAACGTTTTTCATGCTTGCACTTTTTACCAATCACAGGCCTAAAATCATGACATGTGGCACATAATAATGATACACACATTCAACCCCACACTATTAAGAACGATTATAATCTTCTAGATAGATTACACTTGTATGATAGCTCACACTTTTCTATTAACTGATGATTCAAACAGTTTAACATTAATGACGGAGCACTGTTACGCGAGTTAGTGAAATTGCCCACGCCCCCTTTTCATTAGTGAAGACATTATTTCAAATGAAATAACATGATTTGGTTTAATGAAGTTATTTCTAAACTTAGAATGCGACATATTCAAGTTTACATTTAGACATATTCAACAAAGTCTCTATTTCAACCAGTCCACCTTTTATTCTTGAGTTACAAAAACAAACAAAACAAGATTTGTACAAGGGCTATGAGTGATCTAGTTGTTAACTTTATTTATATAGTACCTCCTGTTCCTGGCTGAAACATTGCATATACTGTATATAAATTGGTTACAGATGTAATAATGAAATTTAAAGAAACATAAAGAGGGACAAATCATTTTTTTTCTCATACGCAAATAGTAATTATTTCGTTGGTCTTTCTACGACTTTGTGAACTTTGTGTGCAATGAGACAATGTGGGTCACCATCTTTTCTTTAACATATTTGTAGTAAACAATTAACGCGAACAATGCATTATCTTTTTTTCTAAGAAATCGCATTCTATTAATGATATACGATGCAAAAAAAAAGGGGGAAGAAGAGACGGAACGAAAAATAACATGCGCTAATACGCGCAATGTAGTATGAGGTGCAAGTTTTTCTTGATTCACGATACTTAAAAAATAAAAAACACCCCAAACCCCCTCAGAACTGAAGAAAATGATCACACTCTTATTTCTATTGCATACGTTATCTACAAGATTCACTAATTTACCTTCCACATTCTCGAGCGCCAGGAGTGTAAAGTCTGACAGACACGAGTGCTATACAAGAGCCCATTATTGTAATATTATATAAATTGTATAAAATATATTTTTACTCAGTACACATTTGCAGGGCTAGGAGCTGAATGTACTATATACTTATTTTACAATAACTGCGTACTACTAAAATTCACCATACACTTCATCGCTATATATAGGTTCAAAATCGCCCTCACGTGGCGCATCTGCAGCACTATGTGCATGCTCAATGGAGGACTCGTCCTCGGGACGAACTGGTAAAGAATCTTGGTAGCTGTAATATTCTGGTCCTTCTTCCATTTGTTCTGCTTCGCTCGGAACTCCAGGTTCAGAGTTCTCATAGCGTGGGGCTTTGTAATCATCATCTCCAACTGCTCCCGGACACTCGAGGACACCATAATCAGAGGCATCATCCGTGATCGTTTCGCTTGAGTTTTCAGGAAGGCTCGGTTTGTAGGTTTGAGATGTGATAAAGATTTTGTTGGTTTTGGGAAATTTGTCGCGATTGAAGTCAAGCGCGTTGTACTCTTCGTCATCGTAAAGAACAGCCTGCCCAGGTAGATTCTTGTCTTTGATGTCAGTTTGGTTATCCCCGGTGCGTTCAGATCTATCCTGCTTGCGTAGTGGCATAGAGTATAACTGTGGGTTACTGTCCCCTTCGAATTCTTCGTATTCGTCGATAGATTCTTGAGCCTGTTGCGTCTCTTGAGAGAGGTGACCAGTAGGGGTGCTGACAAGAATATCTGGTTGGGAATGTGCGTTATCATGTGAGGAGTATACTGGATTGGTGTACAACTTGTCTCCGTTGTCACCTGAGCCTTTATCCTCGATGTCAGTTGGTCTGTATCTGTTGAAGCAATTCAAATAATATAAATACATCTCATGTTGTTATCGAAATAAGAATGAATAGCCCTGAATAAAATGTCAACGCAATATTGTTGTAGAGGGGTTGTGGAGGTAATTTCGTCAATAGGATTTAAGCTTCCTGAACATGGATCAGAATGTACAGAGTTCGAATGACAGTCGAGCACTTCTATTGTCTGGCAATGTCTGTAATTTCTACATTCCACCAATGTGCAATTGTCAAAGCAAGACCGACGCGAGTACTGTATAAGATGGCACTATCAGTGTTACTTAAAATTAGGAGGTTTGGTGCATATTGATTGAGAACACTAGAATATGAAGTCGCAAAATGAAGGAAAAAATGGATATATATTTAAAGAACACCATAGAATATCTTTTGAATTAGAACTTCCATCAATGTCAGAATATTTGTTTTTGTTACAGAATAATGTAATATTACCTTTTCCTCCAGAAGACGTAGCCAGTCACAATCAAGAAAATAAGAAGTACAATACAGATTGAAGATACAACAGGAAGAACCACGTGATTAGATCTTAGGCTACCTGCTTGATAGATTGAATACAAAAGAAAATATTTCGGTATGTTTCGTACATTCTAGAACCATTCAAAATTGACATCCACTACCTTAGGTATCCGTATGCAAGCCGTCGCCTGTCGGAACAGAAAGTTTCAAAAATGGTATCCACATGCGGCACAGTGTTTTGCGGCACTTGTTTGTAGAAATTCACTAGAGGTCACGACATTATACTAAAAATTCCTAAATTAGTAAATTAGATAACACCATTATACTGGAGCTCATACACCCATTGTTACGTTTCTCCTTATTTTCTCTTTTGTTCGTTTCATTGGATCCATATTTCCAGATGATCAAGCTAGTAAAAACTTCTTCAATCAAATCGAAGTAAATGATACCATAGTCAATTATCATACGAATCTTCCATTGTCGAATAAGCATCGACATTTGTCTAGGCTTACGTAATACTACGAGCACTTTTAGATGGGAGTGGATATTAAAATACCTTTCCCTGTATTTTCAAGTATACTGCCTGTAGACATGTTATATCTCGCCGTAGAATCAGTATATGTTGGAATTGATGAAGATGTGAGTGAAGGTGAGATGCTAGGTGTCAAGGTCTGGATCCTTGTTACCAGTGAAGTTGCAGAGGCCACGGCTTCTATGTTTCACAAAGAAGATACAAAGAACCGACATGTATGTAGAAAATGCACTATTTGGAAGACCCGGCCAAGAAAAAAAAAAAACTCAATGACTGCATTTAACGAGCAGCATTAATCTTCTTCTTGTCGAGAGTCTCTATACCAGAACGTTCGCTCTGTTCATGATCATCATGAACAGCTTCGTCAACGACATCTTCTAGCGAATTTCGAGCGAAATTAGATTGTCCAAATCCATTAAAACGCACACAACAAATTTGATTCCAGAGACGAAATTTAATTATGATTCTTCTAATAAACAAAATGTACATTATACATGACAAGAAAAATACATTATTTTCGTTAATTTGTTGTCATAATTTATTTGTTTAGTTTAAAATTGAGATTCCATTACTAACGGATAATTATTTCTGGTTTGTTCCTTGATAGACAAAAAAAAAGGGTTGAAATAGATTTTTAATTCGTCACATGGCGTTTTGGGGGTAAAGACTTAATTATTTCAGAAGGTTCTTAATTTTGAACAGAAATGAGTGATTATTCGGAGAATAACAAATGGTTCGAAGCTCCAAAAGTTAAATAGGTTTTATAATTCCAAGAAAATGAACAACAACACCCAAATGACCTCCATTTCATGTTCGTACATTGTGAGCCTTGTTTCATTATTGGAATTAACGCAATTGGAATATACTTTATATTTTTTTCGGAATTATGAATTGTCGGAATAACTAACCTTCGGAGCAACAAGCTTTCGGAGTAAGGCTATACTAAATAGGAATTGCCTTTTAATTATCTAATCAAGGTAAAAGCTCACAATAAGTAACTTGAGCTTTGAAAAAAAATCTACAAACAAATGTTTAAAAAATGAACAGAACCACAACCGTATTTGGCAAATACCCACTAGGGCAACCACCCTAGAGGACGACTGCCCCCGAACAACTACCTCCAGACAACTACCCCCAGACAACTACCCCCTAGGTCACCTACCCCTAGGGCAACTACCCCGGAAAACTACCCCCTAAGAGAACTACCCCCTTCGATAGTTGAACCTAGGGGTAGTTATCTTGTTGTAGTTGTCCCGGG